>JBAMIE010183523.1:1410-12884 GCA_037177295.1 Kaempferia parviflora | reverse complement strand
GGATATTCAACCACAAGTAGAGCCTACAGAGTCTATAATAAACAAACCCTTAAGGTTGAAGAAACCACTAATGTGATTTTTGGTGAAGAAATACAACCCAATCCAACCAACCGAGCTGACACAACCAATAACACTAATCTAACCAACCAAGAAGATGATGAGTCTAAACCAGACCAAATTAATGATTTACCAATTGGGCCAAATTCTGAATCAACTAAATCAGTTCTTGAACCAGTCTTAGATTCACCTATTGAACCAATTCTTGAACTAGATCCATCAGCCATACCTTAGGCTGACACAAGTTTGAGGACTAGAATCAATCACCCAACAGATCAAATTTTTGGGTGACCCAACCTTAGGTGTCATAACTAGGTCCTCCTATAGAAACCTAAGTTAGGTTGTACTAGTTTCCAAAATTGGACCTAAGACTATAGAAGATGCCCTACCTAACCTAGATTGGATTATTGCTATGCAAGAGGAACTAGCCCAATTTGAAAGAAACCAAGTCTGAAACTTAGTACCAAAATCAGAAGATAAGTCCATTATAGACACAAAGTGGGGTTTTAGGAATAAACTTAATGATCATGGAGAAATAGTTAGAAACAAAACCCGATTAATAGCCAAAGACTTTAGTCAAGTTATGGGATTAGACTATAATGAAACTTATTACCCCTATAGCTAGACTTGAGTCAATCAGGATGTTTCTAGCCTATGCAACCTATAAGGGATTCAAGTTATATCAGATGGATGTTAAGTTAGCCTTCCTAAATAGGTTCATAAAAGAAGAAGTCTATGTAGGACAACCACCTAGCTTTGAAGACTTAAACTGTCCTAACCATATTTTCAAACTTAGAAAAGTCCTTTATGGTTTGAAACAAGCACCTAGGGCCTGGTATGAAAGACTATCTACCTATTTAGTTTCTAAGGGTTTTAACCAAGGCCAAATTGACTCAATCCTATTTGTTAAGACCTTAGAGAAAAATATCTTTATAGCCCAAATATACATGGATGATATAATTTTTGGCTCAACCAACACAAATTTCCTAAAAGACTTTATAAAAATAATGGAAAGTGAATTTGAATTGAGCTTAGTAAGCGAACTAACCTTCTTTTTAGGACTTCAAATTAAACAAACTAGAGATGATAATTATGTTCACCAATCCAAATATTCTAAAGAACTAATAAAGAAATTTAAAATAGAAAACTCAAAAGACATAAATATCCCCATGACAATAAATGTAAAAATAGATAATGACCCTGAAGGAAAGCTTGTAGACTTAAAACATTTTAGAAGTGTCATAGGGAGTCTTCTTTACCTAACTGCCAGTAGACCTGATATTTTGTTTGCAGTAGGTATTTGTGCTAGATACCAAACCTGTGCTAAGGAATCCCACTTAAGTGTTGTAAAAAGAATATTTAGATACATTAAAGGCACCCTAAATCTAGGTATTTGGTATCCTAGGACTTACAACTTTGAATTATTAGGGTACTCTGATTCTAATTATGCAGGATGCAAATTGGATAAAAAAAAGTACAAGTGGAAGTTTTCAACTATTAGGACAAAGTCTAGTTAGTTGGTGTAGTAGAAAGCAACACTGTATTGCATTATCTACAACTGAAGTAGAATATGTTGCCTTAGTAGAATGTGTAGCACAATTGTTATAGATGATGCATACCCTTAAAGACTTTAATTTAAACTACACTAACACTAAGGTTTTTATTGATAATATTAGTTCTATTAATCATACAAAAAATCTAATTCAGCATTCTATGACTAAACATATTGAGATAAAATATCATTTTGTTAGAGACCACGTAACTAGGGGTGAAATTGTACTTCAACATATAGAATCCAAATCTAACTTAGTCGACATTTTTACTAAACCCCTACCTGAGGCTGAGTTTAGTTCACTAAGAAGGCAGCTTGGAATGTGCTTGATAGAATAGAATTTGTTTCTCCCACTTTCTGTTAAAATAATTTTTTTATCCAATTTTAAAATTCTTTGATCTGATTTTAAAATTCTTATTCTGATTAAATCAAAGTCAGTTTTTAAAAGTTTTTTCTCCTCCTTTAAAACTTGTTAAATTTTTTTTACTTAGATTTATGCTATTTTCAAAATACCCCTTCAAAACTAGGAGTTTTATTCGATCTGGACTTAACCTATGATCTAACTTTAGTTTGCATGATCCTATAGACTTAGAAGCCAGCATCTCACAAGCACATTAGGGCTAACTTGATTGACAATCTGGACCGGGTTGAGATGCTTAGGACTATGTCCTATACTTAAGATGCTTCAAAATCAGTGCATCATCACAAGTTGGGGGCGATATAAATGCACTTCCAAATTAATCAAGTCAAATAACCCGACTTATTTTAGCTAACTTAAGTGTTACACTTGACTTGACTAACCCAAGTGAAAGCTACTATTTATAACAGTTAGTAAGTAATCAAGAGGGTTAGACAAGTGCCTAAGACTTTGATTTTTGTATACTTAAAATTATTTAAAAATATTGATTGATTACTTTAAATACCCTATTCATGCTTGGACTCTAATTTGGTGCTTGAAGTTAGATCTTTTACTTAGACTATTGCTCTGATACCTTCATTTTCCGTCATTCTTTATTTTGATATATGACAAAGGGGGAGAGAGTGGTTCAAAGTTTTTTAAATTAACAAAGTTTTTTAAGTTAACATTTTTTTAAACAAATTTTTAAAATTTATTTTTAAAAATTTGATTTTTGAAAAGATAAGTGTTTTGTGGTTATTTCAAAATGCGAGGTTTCAAAGCTAAAATTCTGTTTGAGAATTTTTAAGTCAATTTTTTCTAAAATTAACTTAAATCTATTTTGAAAATTAATTTTATCTACTATACTTTTTAAAGTTAAATTGGCTTATTAACTTAGTTTTTTTTTTTGTTAACTTAAAATTCCAAACTATTCATGAACTTTAAACTCTGAAGTTCAAAAAGTTGACTTTCAAACTAAATCAGTTTTGAATTGACTTAAGTGTATCTCCTTCCTTAAAATACAAATCATAATTGGCTAAGGGGGAGAGTAATTGGTCAAGGGAGAGATTTTAAATATATGTTTTTCGTTTGAAATAATTTTTGCTTAGCTTTAAATTAGGGTTGCCATAAATCAAAAAGGGGGAGATTATTAGTGCCAGAAGAACCAAGATCGAATCTTATTTTGATCATGGCAAAGGGTTCAAAGTTAAGCTTATTTTGTGGACTAATGTGGTTTATTGAGTGTGCAAGAAACTCCTAGGTAATCTATGCATGAAGTCCTGATCTACAGGGTTGAGCATGAAGTCCTTGTCGAGGATTGGACAACGAAGTCTTGGCGAGTAAAGCCGAGCATGAAGTCTTGGTCTAGAGGATCGAGCAGCAGGAGTCAAGAAGGGTTGAGGATCGGACGTCATTGAGTTCTGGGTCTTCGGAGGCAGAGCAAAAATCCAATGGGAGGTGCCGGTTGGTAAAAGGTAACTTCTCCTGAGTGGATTAGGTGAGGATGCATTCCCTGAAGAGGGAACAGTAAACATCGGTCCGACCTAGAGTTTCTGGTGAAACCTGAAAATCAGGACCAAGACAGCACTGGCTGTTCTTATTATTTCACTTTGCATATTATTTGTACTACCACACTTTATAGGGAAGAAAGGAAAGAGAATAAGGAAAGAGAAGAAGACCTTCAGCCGGCCATGCATGGAAAGGCGGGAGGGCGCCTTCGGAGGGAGAAGGCGCCTTCGGCCCAGGAGGGACAGCGCCTCATAGCACCGAGGGTGCCTTAGCGCAAATAAACTCGATGGATGAAGTTTTCACCGTTGGCTGCGACGCGGAGGCCTCAATGGCTCCCTCGCGCTGATAGAAGTGGACTTCTTCAGTGCTGATCCGAATCCAGCTGGAGGCACCTTCCAAGGCCAGGAAGGCGCCCTCCATACAGTATATAAGCAGCCTTCGTTTGCCTCTTGTGAACAACACTTGAACAAATATCTATTGTTCAAATCCTTGTGTTGCGCACTATTTCTACGCCAACTTGAAGTCGTGCGACACTGCTCCAATGATCCAAAGCTAAACTCTACTATTCAGAAATTGTCAGTATAATTTAGTTTACATTTTGCACTTAAATTCTAAAGTTATTGTTTTCATTTGTAATCTTTCAAACTACTAGTGGATTACCCAAAGTAAACGATCAAGGATCGTGGGCCTTACAGTAGAAACTGTTACAAGACTCCGAAGCAAGTAAAAACAATAGTGTTCCTTCCTCTCTTCTTCTATCTTTTTTTTTCTTTCATTTCCGCTACATACTTTGTTTTAATCCAGAAAATTTTTATTGTGATATTCACCCCCCCTCTATCGCTTTATTCGATCCTACAGTTGGACCATTCAATAGTACAAAAGAATTATGGTAGAAACTGATCGAGTTGAATGAAGGAACCACCGATGCTAAGATATGTAAGAAATGTTTAATTTTAAATAAATTGTATAATATAAAAATGCAGGAAGGAGAATCAGAAAGGCAACTTCATGCTCGCATCCAAGTCCTCCTCAATAGTCTCCATGTAATTGGACAAAAGGTGGAGAATCACGATGTTATCAAGCATGCTTTAAATGCATTTCCAAGGAACACTTTGTGGGCATCCATGGTAGATGCTTACAAAGTTTCTTAGGATCTTTCCTTAATTAGACTAGATGAATTGCTTTTCGAATTTGAATTACACTAACAGACTAATTGCACAGCCGGTCAAGAAGAGTATTGCTTTGATTGAAAGTACTAGCAAAATAAAGGAGCTAAAAATCAAGCATCGAACCGAACCCGAGTCCGAAGGTGAATCAAACTCAAATGATGACGATAAAATGCCCGCTGAGCTCGTGAACCTGGTTTGAAAATTGTACAAAAAGAAGAAGGGTTTTACTAAACAAGAAATCAAGAAGGTGATTCAATGAAAGACAAAACAGTCAAGTCCGAACTCAAACACGAAGCCCAAGTTCAAAGTCACATGCTAATAACACCATAAGAAGGGACACATCAAGTCAAACTGTCCAAACCTTAAGGAAGCAAAGAAGCAACGAAATAAGACGGCACTACAAGCAATGTGGGATGAATCTTCATTAGAGGAATCCAACAAAGAATACGAGCAAGCAAGCCTCCTCACACTTTCAGCTCGAGATCAAGTCGCCGAAATCGTTTCCAAGAGTGAACCGGGAACCGAGTCTGATAGAGAATTAGAAGTTGAGACTAAGAGAAGCTACGGATCCGTATCTGTTTCCGAAGGGTCAAACCTCACTGTAAGTATTCCTCAAGTCGATAAATTGTATAATTTAGTTAACTATTTGATGCATAAATTAGCTAAATATAACATTCGGGTTAAGCCACTCCAAAATGAGGTAAAACCCTTAAGGAAAAGACTAACCCAAGTACCTTAACCAAGCCTGATCAAGCTAGAACTTCAACTGAAGTTCAACAACTTGAGGAAGAAAATTCCAACTTAAAAACTCAAGTCAAGGAACTTAAGGACACATTATAATGGTTCACCTTGGGTTCCAAGAATCTTGATTTTATTCTTGGGAAACAAAAGAACCGTATACAATCGATCTGGATTTAGATACAAGACCAAATAAAAATTTAAATCATACCTATCTATAATTAATCGAAACAATAGAAAAATGGTCCAAGCATGGGTCCCTAAGTCTAACTTGACTAATCAAGTTGGACTTAATCAATATTTGATCTCCAAAGATCAAATTCACCATCTTGATAGACCTTATCAAGGCCATGATCCAGGAGGAGTCAAAAGAAAAACTATCTTAATTAAACTTAACCAAATTAATTAATCAAAACCTTAATTCTTTTTTAATCAAACCTTATTCAATTAAAACCTAATCAATTAAACTTTAATTACACTTAATTAAACCTAATCAATTCTTAATTAAATCTATTCAATTAAACTTAATTAATTAATCTTTAATCAATAAAATCTTAATTAATCAATCCTTAATTAATTAAACTTAATCAATTAAAACTTAATCAATTAATCATTTAAATATAACTCAACCTTAAATTAAACATTAATTAACCCTTAATTAAATCAACTTAATTAATTAATCAAACCTAATTAAAACCTTCAAATCTTAATTAACTTGAAAAGTAGAATTAATAAACTAGGGATAGATTTAACTTGACCAATAGTACCGGAGAAGATTGAGATGATAGTAAGTTTGGAAAACTAAGTCTATGCATGTCTAGGAAGATATAGCTTTAACCTGGTGTAGACAACTTAGTGGAACTAATTGAAGCTACCCCTTTCTAATCTAAATTGGTTAGATTAGGGTTTTATACTAATTTCTGTGGGTAGGACTAGTTGAAAATTTTCAAAGCATATGGTTACTTTAACGAGGTCCAAGTGACTCACGACAATCTAGGAATTTATTCAAAGAATGCCTACTTGTGGAACCCAAAGCTAAACTTGAATCTAACACAAGTTAAAACAACCCCTAAACAACTAATGCAATTCATCTCACAAAATCATAGGATACCTTTGTCTGACAACCTAGACTGGGTGAGATGATTAAGGAATAAATCAAACCCAAACCCAAACCCAACTTAATCAAATCTTTATCAAACCTAAAACCTAAACTAATTAAACATTAATTAAACCCAAACCCAACCAAATTAAAATTAAACCCAAACCTAATTAACCTTAATTAAACTCAAACCTAATTTAATTAAACCTAAATTAAACTTAATCAACCATCTCACAAACACCCATAGTATTAACATAATTGACAATCTAGATTGGGTGAGATAGAACATAAGGAGATAAATTCAATCAATCTATTATTTTATCCATTTAAATTGGAATTAAATCAAATAATTTATGTGTAGGAACATAATGATTTGGACAAATGGATGTTGGATAGTGGATGCTCCATACACAAGACTGGAGACGGATTGAAGTTCACCAAATTAAGACTCCAAAATCTAGGATCAGTTACGTTTGGCAATGATGAAAAACTTAAGGTAATCAGAACAAGTAATATTGAACTGGATTTCGATTTCATTATTTGAAATGTTTTATTAGTAAATAAGTTTAAATTTAATCTACTGAGTATTAGTCAATTATGTGATTCCGGTTAATTAGTAACATTTTTAAATTCTGAATGTATAATTAAAAATATTGAAAATTTTGAAATTATACTTAAGGGACTTAAAAAAAAAATATTTACACAATTGACCTACCAGCTTCCTCAATCAAGTGTCTTTTGACACAATAAGAGGAAACTAAATTGTGGCACAAAAGACTGGGTCACACTCACACAAGACTCATTTCAAAAATGAGTCAAAATGGTTTAGTTAGAGGTTTACCAAAATTAAAAACACTAGAAATTACAATTTATAATGCTTGTCAACAAGGTAAACAAACCAAATCAACCTATAATCTAACAAACCTAAACCGAACCAACTCTATACTTGAACTCCTATATTTAGACCTCTTTGATTCATATGGAGCCAAGTCACTAAGTGGAAACCAATATTGCTTAGTAATAATTGATGACTACATAAGATTTACATGGGTAAAATTCTTAAAAACTAAAGATCAAACCTTTGAAGTCTTTACAACTTCTGAAAATTAATAGAAAATGAAAAAGATATAAAAATTAAAAGAATAAGAAGTGACCGGGGGGGGGGGGGATTTGAAACTCATAAGTTTACCAAATTTTGTCAAACAAATGGATAGTACCATGAATTCTCATGTCCTAGAACCCCCTCCCCCAACCAAATGGACTAGTAGAATGAAAAAATAGAATATTACAAGAAGCGCTAGAACCATGTTGAATGAATATAACTTAAGTAACCAATTTTGGGCAGAAGCAATAAATACATCATGTTATATTCAAAATAGAATCTTGATTAACAAATTTCACACTAAAACCCCCTATAAAATATATTATAATAAAATATCCAACTTAAACTATTTAAAAGTATTTGGATATAAAGTTAACATATTAAACACTAAGGACTACTTAGGAAAATTCACATCTAAATCAACACCTGGTATCTTTCTAGGGTATTCCACTACTAGTAGGACCTACAAAATTTACAACAAAAATACCCTAAAAGTTGAATAAACAACCAATGTAATATTTGGTGAAGAAAATAATCTGCCTAAACCAATTGGTGAAAATAATGATCAAAATACTAGAACATAGAGGATGAAGAACTTAGACCTGACAAAATTGAATCAAGAGAGTCTATTGAATCAGAAGAATCAATTGTTGATCCTAACACAAGATCACCTAGGGTTATAACTAACCATTTAGCTGACCAAATTTTGGGTTACCCAAACCTAGGAGTTCGGATTCGATCATCCTATAGAAACCTTAGTCAAATAGCCCTAATATCCAAATTTGAACCCAAGACTATAGAAGAAGCCCTACCAGGCCTAGATTAGATAATTGCAATGTAGGAAGAATTAGCACAATTTGAAAGAAACCAAGTCTGAAAACTTGTACCTAAACCTAATAATAAAACCATAATTAATACAAAATAGGTTTTTTAGGAATAAACTAGATGAAAAAGGTGAAATTATAAGAAACAAGGCTAGACTAGTAGCTAGAGTGTTTAACCAAGTACAAGGGTTAGATTATGATGAAACATATACAACTGTAGCCAGACTTGAATCCATCAAGATGTTGCTAGCCTACGCAGCTCACAAAGGATTTAGGTTATTTCAAATGGATGTAAAATTTCCATTCCTCAATGGATTCATCAAAGAAGAAGTATATGTAAATCAACCACCAGAATTTAAGGATCTAGATCACCCAAACCATGTCCTTAGGTTAAAGAAAGCACTATATGGGTTAAAACAAGCCCCTAGGACTTGGTATGAAAGATTGTCAACATACTTAATATCTAAAGGGTTTAACCAAGGCCAAATTGACTTAACTCTATTTGTTAAAACCATAGAAAAATACATCTTTATAGCCCAAATCTATGTAGATGGCATAATTTTTGGATCAACCAATACAAACTTCTTAAAAGAATTCATTAAATTAATGGAAAGTGAATTTGAAATGAGTTTAGTAGGTGAACTCAACTTCTTTTTAGGCTTAGAAATAAAGAAAACCAAAGAAGACATTTATGTCTATCAAACAAAATATGCTAAAGAATTAATTAAAAAATTTAGAATGAAAAACTCTAAAAATATTAATACCCCAATGACAACTAATGTAAAATTTATTTTGACTTAGAAAGAAAACGAGTAGACTTAAAATACTATAGAAGTGCAATAGGAAGTCTACTATACTTAACTACAAGTTGACCTAATATTTTATTTATAGTTGGTATGTGTATCAGGAATGGAAAACCTTAAAAATATTAACACCCCAATGACAACCAATGTAAAAATTGATTCTGACTTAGAAGGAAAACTAGTAGACTTAAAATACTATAGAAGTGAAATAGGAAGTCTACTATTCTTAACTGCAAGTCGACCTGATATTTTATTTGCAGTTGGTATGTGTTCTAGGTACCAATCTTGTGCAAAATAATCAAACTTAAATGTAAAAATGAATACTTAGATATATTAAAGAAATACTAAGTGTAGGACTTTGGTACCTTAGAACTAGCACATTTGACTTAGTTGAGTACTTTGACTCAAACTATGCTAGGTGTAAACTAGATAGAAAAAGCATAAATGGAATGTGCTAACTTCTAGGTCACTTCCTAGTGAGCTGGTATAGTAGAAAATAATATTGTATTTCCTTATCTACTACAGAAGCAGAGTACATAGCTATGGGGGAGTGTGTATCTCAACTTTTATGGAAGATGCACACCTTAAAAGATTATCAATTTGAATATAAAAATACAAATGTTTCAATTGATAACATTAGTTCAATTAATTTAACAAAAAAAAAATCTAATCCACCATTCAAAAACTAAATACTTAGAAGTTAAACACCACTTTGTAAGGGATCACATACCAAAGGGTGATATTATACTTGACTATATTGAGTTCAAGTCAAACTTAGCAGACATCTTTACTAAACTCTTACATGAACTTGAATTTAGTACACTTAGAAGATAATTAGGAATGTGCATAGTAGAATAGATTTCAATGTCTTCAAAATCATGTTTTTTTTAAATCATGTTATACTTTCTTAATTTTTTTTACTTATATATATATGATGGATCGGTAGCGATAGAAAGGGGGGGATTGAATATCGCTCGTGAAAATATTTTCTTTTAAATCGAGTAGCAGCGGAAATAAAAAAAAACAAAATGCAAGTGACTCAGTTTGGTTACTTCGTTCGGAGCCAACTTCGACTCCTACTCGAAGGCCCCGTGATCCTTGACCACACCGAGGGGGCAAACTAATATGTCGCAATGATATTACAGATACAAAGTTTGGTACAAATACAAGCTTACAACATATACCGACAAATTGGAGAAGTTTCGGCGTAGTAGCTTGAGTTGGCGCAGTAGAACATGGTCGTCTGAGCACAGAATAAACTTGAAGAATAAGCATGGAAGAGTTGATTTAAAGCTCTGATCTTGAGGTCCTTTTATAGGCATTATTTGGTTGACTGAAACCTTATTCAGTCGACTGAACCTATCAGTTGACCGATCCCTTTATCGGTCACCTGATCGCTGCCACTTTCCTTTTTCTCTGAGATCCGATCTTCGTAATTAATTGTTCGATCGACCGAACCACCTGTTCAGGCATCTGATCCTCTGATACTGCCTTATTTGCTTCGATCCAATCTTCGTCAATTAATATCATTAATGGTTTGGTCGACCGAACCTGATGTTCGGTTGACCGATCCCCAAAATACCTTTTACATACGAGATTGAATCTGCAGTTCTGAATCGGCCAAACTTCCGTGGTTCGGTCAACCGATCCACGGGTTCGGTCGACCGAACCCTCTGACTTGATCAACCTGAAAAACATGGTTAGTACAATGTAAAGTGTACCTGCACCACAGAGTTAGCATAATATAATGAAGTATGATTAAGACAGTAGAACCTATCTTGATCTCAACTTAGAAACCTTCTCGATTTCTTCAATTGGATCAGCGACCTAGGTTTGTCCCTCGTAGGGACACGACCTCTCCGTCGCTCCACTCCAGTTGTTTACCTTAACCTTACCCGCCAAACATCTGGTCTTCCTGACCTGTTTGGACTTTTCTACTTAGCATCTGACCGGCTACCCAGTACTTCCTCTGCCAGATCTCTGGTTCTTGACCCATCTGGACTTTTTGCCGCCAAGTGTCTAGTCTGTGACCCACTTGGACTTTCTGCCTGGCTTCCACGATCGCTAAAACTTCCTGCCCCTCGGTCCACCTGACCTACTAGAACTTTCTGCCTAGCCGCACTAGGACTTTTCTTGGTTGAGTAAGCATCATGCACACTAGAGCAACTCATCAGATCATAACAAGACTTAACTTGAACCTTTGACAACATCAAAACATAGGTTT
>JBAMIE010183497.1:0-12887 GCA_037177295.1 Kaempferia parviflora | reverse complement strand
ACCTAATTGTTTACGGTTTATCGACGGGTTCATCCGTCCACCTAAATTATAGTTTGGATTTGGATGGATGGTCGGAGGCCAGAGGTCGTCGGAAGTGGGATGGTGGCCAGGTTGCCTGTCATCGAGGGGGCTGTCTCCAAACAACCTCCGGCCGTCCACTTCGATCTCAACTACAATCTAGATGGACGGATAAATTCGTCGACAGACTATAAATAATTATGACTCAATCCCGCCGTAATTTAGATATGAACCCTCCTGGTCCGTATAATTGTGAACGAGGGTGAATTTCCTCTCTCACTTGGTGGTGCTTCAGCTTGGTCAGCTCCTTCCTCCTCTTCCTTGCCTCTGCGGTCGCCGCCACCACTGCTGCCGTATGAAGGACTTCCTCAGGGGTCTGATGGCAACCAGCCTGCTTACCTTTGTCATCGACTGCTGCTGCTGCTGCTTTCACCTGTGAATCGCCTCTTGCTTCCTTCACAGCTCCTGCCACTGAACGGCACGGTACCAAAGCACAAGGTGGCACATGAAGTGACCTCACAGAAGAATGCAATGGTAGGGCATGCTGATGATTCCACCTCTGTGACTGGACTGTTCATGTCGATTTCACCTTTTCGCAGTGTTGGCGATCTACAGAATAAGAGAAGTAACGTGTTCACTAATTGCCAATTCCTTTTCCTACAGAATTTGGTAGACCTGCTCTTTTAGTTGCTCGTTTGCGTGCCTAAGAGAAAGGTACTCTTCCATTGCCGATTCCTTTTCCTACAACCAATTCCAATGATCGATCAGAATGGTCATAAAAATTAGCAGGAAACTCAAATTCCCAAAGACATCTGCAATTTGGTAGATTTTGGCTAAGGCTTACCAGCTTCATGGTATCGTTTTCCAGTCGTAAATAGGCAATCTTCTTGGTGAGCTCATCTCTGAAGGCCTAATGCAAATGGAAAACCAGTAACCCACGGAGTTAGTCGATGAAGAGTGGTGGTTGAGGCTGGTTGAGCAGAGCTCACCTGGCGCCGGCGAATGGTCTGCCGCGCAGACTCCCTGTTGGCCAGTACCCTGCGTATTCTCCTCTCTTCCTTCTCGGCCTGCCCTCAACCATCGACGTAACGCACTTACATCTTCCATGAGAAGCATCGTGATTATAAAAGATGAGATTGACGCTGCTTGAGCCAGCCATTGCAGAGCAATGTTTGAATCTCTCCTCTGTTTCTCTGTCGTCCGCAGCAGCAGAAGAAGAGAAGAGGCCATTGAGGAATACGTCCGAGCTGAGAACTGAGGTGAACGACGCAAAGCTGAAAAGAATACAAGTTTAAGAGATTGTTATCTCGCTTGCGTACTGCTCGAACTGGGTCGTCCCGAGCAGGCGAGACGCTCTGTTTTCTGCTTTCGCCGGCGGCAGCCAGGTTCGCCAGGGCTCTCTCCCTCCGGCGATCTAATGAGCCACCGTCGATGGACGCTACGTAGACACGCGTAGAGCGGAGAGTAAACGTGTGTTTCCAAGCTGGCGTGGGTCAATTTGGAGCCACCACACGCTCCATTGCGTGGCCCCTATGAAAATTTCGGCATGTTAATCCTAAAAACTACTTCTGGGGATTAACAAGAACACTATTTTCCAATAAGCCTGCTGATAATTGAAGCTTATACTTCTAAACGATCTTATTAAGGAAAGATAATTAAAACAATAACACCAAAATTTCCAACTTAATTCGATCGCTAAAAATAACATAAACTCGTACACGGCTAAAATAATTCAATAACAATACATCGTCCATTGAGAGATTAATTCTCTTCGGCTGTGTTAGTCTTGCTGATAAGTTAACAAAACGCGACTCATGCTCATGCTGCTTTGGACTTGCGAGTCGGCGGACGTCGAATCATAAGTAGGAGTTCATCGAAACCCTGCAAAGCAACTCGTTACAGTAAGCATCTTGCCTTGTATTTGTATAGAACATTGCTGGAAAGATACATACTCGTGTTGCGATGACCAGAACAGTAAAAAGGACGATCAGATAAAGGCCAATTATAGCGAGCATAACAAAATCGAAACCGACACTTGTGACCTGCAATTTAACATCAAAGTTACCTGTTAGCACAAATGGCCAAAGCATAAAATAAATGGTTAGTCATTTTGACAAAGGGCAAAAAAAGAAAAAGAAAGGCATGCATTTGATCTTGCTTAGGTTGCAGCCATTTCGCATACAATAAATAAAATGTTTGTGATATTGAACGCCATAAAAGGTTGATTACAATGTATGGCCATCAACTCCATAAGCAGCCATTTTAGTTATACAGATCTAATTTCTAACACTAAATCTGACAAAAGGGAATAGGAAGGCCAACTTGGCGCTCTTTTTTATTGGAATCATCAAAAGGACACTCCATCCTATATTTATTCCGAGAATACTCTTATTCCCATACTATTGTAGCGGCTATACGGCATATAGCTGATACAATATAGATAAAAATTACTCCACTGATATTTTAGCAATTATGGGGCATAACTGCTACAAGTTGTAATGGCTATGACCCGTAACTTCTATAACGTGTAGTAGTCAATTTTGATCAAATTGCACTAACTTGATAAAAATTGCTAGCCATTAAGTACTTTTATATCAAATATTCTTTACCAACTTAGTTAAAATTACTCAAACTTTATGAAAATAGCTTAAACATTATTGTAGCAGTTATGATCCGTGGCTACTATAACTATGTTTAAATTATTTTTCTATGTTGTAGCAGTTTTGGCCCGTACCTGCTATAACAGTGTTGGAAACAAGGGTTTGAGAGAGAGAAAAAAAAAAAGGTGGAGCGACCTTTTGACAATAAATGAAAAAGAGGCACCCTTTCATTTTTGCCCTAGTTACTACATAGAGTGGGAAAAAGTGAACATATTTGCAGCAAAACAAGCAGAGCCTAAGAGCTACTTGAGAAAATAGTAACATGCAAGAATTCAATAGCAACTAAACCCACGTATCAACTTTTAAGAAAATAGTTACAAAACCAACAGTATTAGACACCTGGTAGATGCTAAGTGTGGAGCGCGTAGAATCATAGAAAGTGAACATCCCATCAATAGTCTCATGATACACATTCACTTCATCTGTGTAATCGGCCAATTCCTGTCAAGATTAATAACAATAGACTTCAGAATATAAACGAGAATGTATCCTCAATGTAAAACAAGAACTCCACTAGGAGAAGATACTGTCATGATCTGGCCCAACTCTTGTCTAGGTAATTAACAGGTATTATTGCAGAAGATTTAAAATCAGGTATTTTAAATCTTCTGCCACTTTATTATCTGCTACTTCTGGGTTTGAAATAAAGAAATTTGGGAATGGAGATCTACGACCAGAACCAGTTTAAAACATGTTATATTGAATGTGCTTATGAGAGATCTGTGGTAACCACAATGAAATGGAGAATGGCAAGACAAACCCTGCAGTGGAGGGACAAAAAAAAAATCTTGGTTTTTTGTCACTATTCACATATTAAAAATATGATGGTCAGGCAAATGAAAAAACTGTCCAGATCAGATCTTTTAAAATGCCACTACTCTAAACTGGAAAGTTTGTTAGTAGGAAAACATTATAAAACTAAGACCATGCCAAAAAATAACAAAATGGTTCACAAAGAACAATGGATAGTTTTAGTGCCTAATAATTTGTTAGAGAATAAAAAACGGTTCTACAAATACAGTAAAAACACACCTTTTTCAAAGCAGAGACAATGGCATCATTCTTTGAGAGAAAGGGTGCTACTCGAGGTGTTTGTGATAAAAGATCCAACCACGATTTAACATAGAATGGATTCAATGCCAAACTACTATTGTCTGCAAAAATTTGAACATTTCTCCCTTGATACCCATAGATATGCCTCTGCATACATAAAATAAAGCAATTATGAACTCAAGAAGAGTCAAGTTTGTGCATGAATAAAGATAATACCTTTATATCCAAAGAAAAATATTTCAATCCGCAGCTAGAACTTTTTCAGGCTGTGGTGTAAACATCTTAAGAATATGACTAAGAACATGGAAAATAAGCTATGATCCCTGCCCCGTCTTCTAGGACATTTGGCTGAAACTATTTCAAATATCTCTAAATCGATTGTCAATGGTTTCGCCTGCTGACAACATATCTTCCATGGATGTAATGTAGTGAAGATTTGGACAGTAGTGAGAACCAGTCAGCCACAATTTTTTTTACTAAAAGAAACGGCACCAATAGGAACTGGAATTGACACAGAAATGAGTGGTTGTGCAGTAGGTGCTATATTGCAAGAATCCTATAAGCATACTGTGTTCATCTGGTGTAGTGCAAGCACCTCCAACACTTTGCATCAACCCTATAATTTTTCATGGTTTTAACAACTACTTGCAAGACAGTTCTTCCCAATGCTGCAATTGGCATTATCACACTATCCAACATGAGGTTGACATGCAATTTGAGCATAACTAAATAAGAATGGAAACAACATCTAAACCCTGAAACTAACCACAGATGCCACTAAGGTTGCAAATAAACTCCCCTTGTGCTATAAAGGTTGATGACATCAAGGTGTTTTTACAAAAATATCTTGATGGCCTTCCTGTGATCGGAATGCAATAATAGACCACCATTGGTTTCACAATGTTTCCATACATTCTATTCATTCCCTTCTTAATTATGACCATTAGAAGGTAAGGTCAAAATGAGAATATGAGACGACTTTTGCAATACTCCTGGGAATGTATCCATGCCCTTCTTAATTTTGCCATTTGATGACCCTTCTAGATCTTGACCACTGAAAGTTCATCAAAGTGTGTTCCCACTAGAGTCCTCCAGGTGTTTGGTGTTTTTCCAAAACACTTTGATGATCGTCCAATGGTCAAAATGACAATATAAGGGACATCCACATTTGTGATGCTTTCCGAAATTGATTCATACCCTTCTTGATTTTCCATTCAAATATTTTTAAAAGTTATAAAGATGTTTGGCGGAGTATGAGTAATATGGTTCGTTTTTACCAAAGTTCAAGTCCGTACTATGGTGAAATGCCAAAATTCAACGAGGAAAAACTAATACATGGAACTTCCTAAAATAATTATGCATAGGCAGATCTACTCTTCTTAATAATTGTTTAAGAGCATCTAGTCATGCATATATTTAGGATTCCAATCTCAACCTATAGCCACAGAACAGGTGAAAATATGAAAATTTAGAAGACTTTGACCATAGATGGCAGCATTTAGTTTTTATTACTTTTGTACTCAATGGTATAATTTATTATACTGTCCAATGCATTGTGTTTAGCTAGTACGTTCACAAAAATTAAACCATGATTTAAATATCATTCTTCACCAATCAGAATGGTGAAACATCTAGTTCCATTCGCTAACCAACATGCACACCTATCCGAGACTGCAGTACCAGAGTATATAGGAGGCTTTAGCGAGACGTATAACCTATCCAAGACCGCGGAGCCTGTCCAAGTTATGCAATGAGACAAAGACTTTAGCAATGAAATCTTCCTAGCATGACAAAACCTATCGCACTGAAACAAGCCTTCATTTGCAAAGAACGAAGACTTGTCTGCAATGGCCCAAATGAAACCCTTCGCAGCACACAAATCCCTTGTTTTCCGTGAACGAAATTCTCCATGATGAACAAAGCCCTTATTCGTGATCACTTCTGCGAAGCTTCCTTATCCCTCCGCCCTCGCCTAAGATTGGTGCTCAACACAACCACTACCACCGGCACCAACACTTGGCACCAGCACAACCAGCCCATCTCCTTCTAGCTGAGGACTGAAACCCAGACTCAGAATGAGATTTCAAACTATGATTTAAACTACAACCAGGAATACAACAAGCTAAATATTATGCACTAGAAAAAGAACAAAAGGATGGGTTGCAGCACAATCAATATTAAGTCTCATTGAAGAAATTCAAGTTGCAGCACATAAATAGTTACAAATAAATATACAAGGTAGCAAGTATTATTCATAAGCAATAACTAAAACCACTGAAAAAAAGTTACCCCAAGACTCTCAGCAACTAACTTGATGCTCTTCTGGATTGCTGTATCATCCACTGAATCCCTAAAGGGAATTGATTTCAGAAAGAGGGATCAAAATAAGGTGAAACAAAGTTTTTAAGTTACATCACGGTCTTACCTTGTATCAGACAGTCCTCCTGTGTTATGTAGTAATTCAGGTGCAACTGAAAGTTCTGAAAGAGTGAGAGCAGTGACTCTTACCCTGGAAAATTGCTCATGCTCCCATGCAACCTATGACAGTTTGAAACAGCGCAAATTTTCACTTTATATGAAGAAAAGATGTTGAAAGAGCATAATATAGTTAACTGCATGAAAATTATTCTCAACCATGCATATGAGCATGCAATTAGCTGACATTTAATGACAGTCTTAGCAGCATGGCTGCAAAGCAACAAATGTAAACATGTAGACTTTCCTTTGAAGAAAAAGAAGGAAAGAAAATAAACCAGAGAAGACGTGGAGGGATATATTAACTAGTGCTTTTACAAAAGAATGTGGAGAATAATGGAATGCTCATTGTTGTGGTAAGCTATCAATCAATCTGAATTGCAATCTAAAGGAGGAGCTACTAAATTCGATTTGCAAACATTTAGACAACTAATATTATACCAGTCAGAAGTAAAATTCGATCAACTTCAAATTTAACATACAACTGATAAAGAGTTTTGTGTGTATAAGAAATCCAACACTCACACGTGAATTTGAGATATTAATCTTCTTGTGCTTTATGCCAATTGTAACATCAAGCTCCTTTGCAACGTCTGCCAGACTCTGACATGAGAGCAACTCATTTGTTAGCAAAATTGATAAGAAATCTTTATATTTTTTTAATATCGCATAACTTACCTCATAAACTTGTCTTATATACACATTCTCTGGAGGCTTGGACACATGAAGCCATAGCTCATTGTCCCAAGAACCAACACTATTCAAGCAAATAGCAAATTCAATGCTCTCACGTATACGTTGATCAAAATTCCTAAGCCACTGAAATCACATAATCAAAACAAGAGAAAAAGATGCTCAAAGTTAAAGATGCATAGTGCACAAGACTTCCCACGTATGCAAAGTAGGGGAGAGTCAATGCTTGTACTTTACCTATGGAAAACAGAGATTACCTTGTAAATCACAAATCACCAGGTTTAGAGGAACAAATTTACAATGGTATGAAGGCTTAATGCAACAATAATAAAGAAAGTTGAGAGCTAAAGAGAGGAAAAAAGCTGTCCTTATGAATGCAATGGCTTGAAAGATTCAAACTGACCTTCATGGTTCCATTGTAGTTATAAGGTCCCCCTGATGTCAAACCAAAAAGAAGGTTATATCTACCGCGAGTATTGGGATTTGAATATAGTCGTGAAAATAGTCTTGCAATCTCCAAAAGAACTACCACTCCACTTCCATTGCTGTCACTTCCCACAGAAAGTTCCTTCAGATATAGGTAGCAGAGCTTTAGCAACACTTAGTAAAACTAAAAATATTAGTTAAATAGAAACACATACAGGAGCAGCCCCAAAAGTATCATAAGAAGCAACCACCGCAATAGTTGGGAGTTGTGAAGTACCATCTCCTTTTAGGCCTGGCAACCACCCCTGTTATATACAACACCGTTCCCGTAAATATTACATAGAAAATATTCCTGGAAATAAATGCCCGAATGCAAATCATAAGCCTGATAATCTGAGGCAAAAGAATTAAACTCGAAATTTATAATATTGGCTGGTAAGCAAACAATCAAATAAATAAAGGGTAAGAAAGGTACTAGATTGCCTTCAAACTCCTATTTTATCTTAGAAAATCACATAAATGGCACAAAAACTAGCCTATGAATATGTTATTTTCTTAAAAGAAAATTAAATTAACAAGCTATAAAGCAAGGATGGATTTTTAAGGTGATTGCTAAAACAAAGGAACTCATAAATGGGATATACCAAAAGGCTCACATTCAAAAACCTAACAAGGAATTTCAGTATTGAAAGAACAATCAGGGTCATTGTGAAATTTAGATGTATCTAACCAAAAAAGGATTACATAGGTTAAAGTTTTCCTCTACAAGATCGTAGTCATGGTCAGTGGTACACAAAATCAGTATATAGCATTTGGTACCAGCTATAACACAGTTTTTGTAGTTTGTTTAATACTTTCTCAGCTCTCTTCATTCCCTTAGTCTCTATCTTTTCTTTCACCTCGATCTTTTCCTTATCCAAATTCTATCTACCCTTGTTTATGCCCTTCCCCTCTTTCCTCTATCAGCTCTCCTGTACCCTCTTTCTAATGTCTCCTTCCCCACCACCTATTCCTCCACTCCTCTTCTCTTCTCTTATAATCCTTTCTTTCTCCTTGGATGAATGTTACAACCCAGTGTCAGCACAAAGTGTATCAGTCAGTAGACTCTATACCAGTTGTCCAAGTCTCATCAGTTTAGAAAAAAAATCAACTGCAGCAACAAGTACTTAAGACCTTGAACAATTATTTGCCTGGAATTTCAAATTGGGCATATATTATACAGCTGTATTTCATATCTGTCTTCAAGTTTCTTAAGCAAGGAAAACAAGGGAAGAATTTGTTTTCAAGGACTATGAAATAAGTGATTGAAATACCTGCATTATTATCATGTTCATTAGTCTAACTAACAGGATGTGAGCAAACCTGAATGTTTGTGATTGTTGGAGATGATAGTTTTTTAGGTTCTGATGTCGACACAACCAACTTGAAGCTGCAACATGCAAGAATCACCAAAGAAGAAACAACAATTAAGAGAGTGAAAAAAAAAAATCATAGACAATTACCACTGCCACCCAAAAAGTAGCACCAAAACAAATTAAGAAGCATAAGAGTTCAGTTAGTTTATCTCACAAAAAAAAAGTAATAAATCAAGATCATTTTGCATGTCTGCTAGACATAGAATCTAACTTCGTTTATTTCTCATCAAATGATGACAGACATAAGAGTGGCAGGGGCACCCACGAATTTTAAAAATGCTATCCTCATTTATCAGTCAGACTAGTACAGTCAGCACAATCATATGCAAAGGGAAATAAAGCAAGGTTTGAAATCTCAAAATGTGTCAGAGTTTCAATCATCGACAGAAACAGGATAATTAGTGTTGTGCCAAAGTGTCAACGTATGATGCTAATGACAAATTAGAGGTTCAGAGAGGAAGAAGATTACGAAGAACAAAAAAAGAAGAAAAACAAGGCAAGGTACTTTCCATCCTTGTCTGAAATGCACTGTGTTGTGCTAACACTTGGCACTTTTTTGGCATGCATCAAAGTATTATTGAGATGAATTTCATTGAATTTTATTCCTTTAATAGTTTCCAATTAGTTTATTTCCTTGCAAAAATAAGATTAGTAATCAGACAATTAATATTTGACATGTTTCAACAAATTTAACACAAATCAAGATAAATTTGAATCAATTTTACTCATATGATCCTCTTACACTTAAATATTTTAGTTTTATTAACACATATGAATTAGTAACTGAATTAAAAATGATTTTTTTAATGCACGTCAAGACAAATTATATAAGTTTTACTCATACAATCTTATTCCATTTAGTTAATTTATTTATTTATAAATCTATAAGGGTTAGAAACTTTAGAAAAAAAGATTATTAAATATTACTTCAATTTATGTTGACACGTGTCACAACATGTGAAGGTGTGTCAAGTGTCAACAAAATATGATACTCATTGTCATGATCCGCATAGACGGCACAACAGAGATTACTCATGTTGATCAATATTACATTTCAATATTTTATTAAATGATACATTTCAATCATGCCACTCAATACAGTACGAGATATGAGATTTCAAACATGAATGATAGTGTATAATAAATTCCTTTTTGATAATAGCTTATGTTTTTCACCATGTGGTCAATCATTCAATTTTTTTTTTTTTGGCACAGAATGAAGGGAAGAATACCTATGGGTCATCAATTCAAGCCTAAAATGTCAAATGTCCAGGTGTTTTGATTAGTTATAACAGCTACAGATTAACTGACCCTCCAGTGGTTGCTGAAGCAGGTTGACCTGTACCATCACCTCGTTGAACATCAGGTAGCACCTCATTAATCTTGTCATCCTCGTGAGCAAAGTAAACTGGATACTGCAAGGATCGGCATAAATAGTTGATCAGAATACAAGGATATTGGAACATGCAGAAAAGAATAGTTGTCTAGTATGCTAGGCAATACAAATGAATTAACCCAAATTAAAGAGGATCTTCAATAATTTAAGAATCTAAACTCCTGTACATCGATTGTGTGTCTTACAATCTAAGAATCTAGAATCTTGTACCTATTATGCCTACTAGTCTAGGTTGTCTCCAACCTATCTTGTTTCTTGTTAGTATATTTTTTTCTGAAAGAATTTTTATATTCTGAATTGCTAATCCTATAAGGCTATAAGTATAACGATGATCAAACTTCTTTGCTCACACAGACAACGACAGCACCCTTATTAATGCAACACATCTTCGCCTAACAGGAAACTGTTTGCAGCTTTAATGTTCGTTGTTTTTCTTTGTTGGACTTTTTATCATATAGAATCCTAGCCGTGTTTTTCCAACCACGAGTCCACGACTTTGAAGGAATATTGTTTAAGATGTTGATAAATATAGATATAGTGAAGAAGGTTTATAATCTCTTGAATCAACAAAGGGACCAAAGCAATTTTCTCTGAATGACAATCACTTTAATACCATTAACATACCGAAATGCAAACATCTTCTTGCTAAGTTTGATTATAGTCAGTCATAAACCTAACAATTATCCTCCAGTAACCCTTACAAATAGGTACTTAATGAAAACAAAAAACTTACAAAATGAAATCCAGTCTAAGAATCAGAAGATATGATGTTGACCACAGTTTGGAAAGTGGCATAGATCAATACATAGAAGATATGACAATTAGCATCAAAACTGCTGAAGCAACAGAAAACAAAAAACCATCTAATGAATGATTTTGCTGGTCATCTCATGCTACTATGACCAATAAAAACTTCAAGGTTTTGGATTAACAAATAAATTTTTACTAAAATGACCAATTTATGGGAAAACACAAAAACGTTAAGGGAACTCCACAATTAGGAGGAACAAATGCCAATGGAATTCAGAATTGGTTGATAAATTAAAAAAAAAATTAAAGCTTCACTTACAGGTAGGTTGGCATGAATGAGCAAATGTTCCAGCTTAGACAATATGGTTCTTATTGGCCCTGTATCTTTTCTCGCGTTATCAGTGTCTCGAGGAAGCAAAAATAGCAATCCTCCTAATTGCTGCCTCCCGGTTATGAACTCTTCAAGTAAAATAAAAAAACAAAAGTCAATAGGGGAAACAATTAAGAGCATACAAAAGACCTGCGGAAAAGACAAGAAAATAAAGGTCTAAATAGTTCAAATCTGTTGTCAATTAGAAAAGGAAATATACATGGGCATCAACCCATTGCTTAACTATGCAAAAACACGTTGTGAAATTTGAGATTTATTATCGGGTTTACTGTGATAACATGTCTCGAGCGGGATGCACAGACAAGCAAGCAACAAAAAAATCTTAACTTTCTCACACAAAGGTCAGTCCCCAATAGATCTAGGAACAAGAGCGATTGCGGCTCACCGTGGAGAAGGGTGAAATTGAGATCCCGGAGAGGCAGGATGACGGCGGTGCGTGAGAGATCAACACCGGAAGCAAAGGGGGCGACTCCAGCAAAATGATTGAGGGCGGCCAGCCGAGATCCGTAGGGTGCGCCATCGAGATCGTACTGGATCAGCCGGTACGCGTCGACGGCTGTGGCGGCGTCACCGAGCTCCACACAGACCGCGAGAACGAGGACGAGCACCAAGATCGAGTAGGTAGTCAAACTCATCACCATCCCGCCTCCACCTCGGCAGATCCTCGCCAGTCGCCTAGAGAAGATGCTTGAGGTTTTCCTCCCGAACCAGGAACGATGTCGCGGACTTTAAAATTCCTAACGAAACAGGGTTTGGTTCTTATATAGGAGAGGGCTTCGAGGCATCTCACCGGTTTAGACGGATCGGTGTTCATGGTTCGGGTCAATTAAAAGTCGAACCGAACCAAATTGAAGAGCATTTAACAGTAGAGAGTCACTCACCCTTTGGGGCTGGCGCGGTGATTGAAGTACATAGTGTTGTTATATTAAGTTATAGGATTGAAATTGGGCGTGTATGAGTATGTATTCTTTTAGGGAGTGCTTGATAAATGTAAGGGTTTGGTAATGGGAATGGGATTGATTGAAGTAGGGAATGAGAATGAAGGAGTTTTCAACTTTTCATTCCCCCCATTTTACCAAGGAATGACTCATTCCCCTATTTATGGGATTTAATCCGTGGGATCCGCCACTTATTCTCCAAACCAAACATCAACTTTTCATTCCTTTCCCATTCCCTACTCCCAAACCATCCAACCAAGCATCCCCTTATATCTTAGTCTTACGGGGGAGGAACTGATGTTTAATACATGAGATGTTATTATCAATGAGATTTAAGTGTTAAATCTTAACGAAGTCAGGTGTCTATCCTCTCTTATGCACTAGTCACTGTCTGGGCTGGTAGCCCCCGTGATTTACCTCCTTCGTGTTGGCTCTGGGACGGGTTGGCAGAGGCTGGGGGCGAGCGATTCACATTTTTACCACCAATGTATTATTTTATATCTTTATCATTTGTACTAATGATAAATAGTTATGTGATTTATCTTTCTGTATTGATACAGGAACAGATTGACAGGGTACTAGGGTGCTAGGGCAAGCGAATGAACTTTTGTCACATTTTACCGGAAAAGAAAAATTAACTTTTAACCCATATTTAAAAGTGTCGAAAAAATC
>JBAMIE010183490.1:0-10648 GCA_037177295.1 Kaempferia parviflora | reverse complement strand
ATAATCAGGTTTATTTGGAGACTTTTTCTCCCTTTGATTCTGAAAGTATGCCATCAACACCGGGATCACAATTTGGAGTATCAAATCGATCTATACCTAATATTTCAGTTGCGAAAGGTTAAAAAAGAAAAGCATCAATGACAAATTAGTACTCATTCGATTTAAAAGAGGTGTCTTTAGCAATGAAAGATATTGCACAAGCTATTTTAAATAAAGCACTCAAGTTTGGAAGTCTGTAGAAATATATGAAGCAGTAGCTAAATTGGGTTTGGAGGATGACAACCTTTTTGATACTGTTGAATGGCTTAATGAACATCCTAATCTTATTGGAGTTTTTTTGGTTTCTCAGAAAAGCTACGCTTGCTATGGTTGACTAAAAAGATGGGTTGGTGATTTTGACAGATTTTATTAATATAAATGTATTTTGCGATGGGGAGATCTCTAGCTGTAATGATTAAGTAGTATTTTAGTTTAAAACATATATCTATACTTTTAGAAATAGATTTGATGTGATTGTAATGATTTAGTATGTATGATGTGAGTAGAAGCTTCACATGTGGTTCTTCACATTTGGTTCTTCATTTTGTTTTTGTCAAATCATCTTATTAACAGATTCAAATTTGCAAACTAAATGAGCTCTGTAGTGAAATGGACATATCCCTTGACTGTTTGATGCAAACTGAAGTGTTGTTGGTTGGAGCGGACATAAACTAAATAGAATTTCTGGTTTAAAACTAATTGTTTTTCTATAACCCATTCATTCTATGAATTAAAGACGAGTTCAACCTACTTTGTATAGCCAAAAGGGCAGTCCTCACAGCTTTTACCTCAGCTTCCTTTTTTGTTCTAGCTGCAGCTCCTACTTTGTTAAGCCATTTACATGTCTTGAGGTCTAACTTTTTTGTCTATTTACCAGTCAAAGTGATAGATAGTAGAGAGTAACTGTTCTGTATGATGTATATCTGTTGTCTAAATTAAGTTCTGTTTTAAGTGGTTTTGATCTAAACATTAGATTGTGTCTCTAGTGTTGTTTTGGGGTTATGAAAGAATTATTTCGGCTTTGTTCAACTTGGATCTATGTTTGCTCTTCTCTTATTCTCTATTAAGGGATGCTAAGAACGCTTTAACCGAGTTACTTCAGTCATCAAACACAGGTAAATGGTCATGCTGTAATTTCTTATCAATAGCTTATCCGAGAAAAAAAAAAGTAGAAAATGTTAGCTGCAAATAGAGGAAAATATTAGCAACTTCAGTTTATCAGTAAACTAATTCACTCAGACAAAACCAATATATTCATAATGCACCTAAACATCATTATGTAGTTATGATAGAATTCTAACTATTGATTAGATAACATCATAATAAGGACCATGATGTGTTTGAGATGTGTTCATGTTTGCAATTCCTCTTCTTGGCATTACTTAGATTCTTTAAGCCATCGCCAGTCCTAGACTCAGTTGGTAGATCTTGCGTTCATTTTAGGTGATTTTGTGTCCAATGTGCTAGTCTTAGTGTGTTCATGTAAATGAAGCAATTATAGTCTCTTTGTCTTCTTATCACAGGAATATAGTACCAGCACTGCCAAACCCCACTTGAAAGGTGAAGGAAATAAAGCAAGTGAGATACAAGGCAAAGCCAAAGCAATTAAGGACTTATCTAATGACACACGAGACAACATTGAAAAGCTAAAACTTTTAGAAGCTTCTAATAAATTTTCTAAATGTTGAATAGGGACTATGATATCCGGCTGCGTCGCCATCCTTCAGTGCACAACAATGCTCAATGAGTTAATTTAACAAAAAGTTTTGACATGGGAAGCCATGTATATTTTGGTTTATTAACTACTTGGTGATTCATGATGGCTCAGCTCATTGTAACTTTGGTCAAATAAGAAACACTACAAATCCTCAAGGTGTATCAAGTCTCAAACTTTATACTGCAAATCCTCAAGGTGAATCGTGTCACCAAAATTTATCAATACTTTTTATGCAAAGCCAAAGATTCATCATGCAGGCATGCTAAGCTCTTTGCCAACGACATCCCCTGCCTAGTCCTATCGCTAGCATTTTCAAACTCTTCGAGGATAAACTTTGTCGCAGAATATCTCTTTCTTCTATCCAGCTTACCTGTTGCACAGGTAGAGAGCTCCATTAGCGCAAACTCGAGTAAAAAGGTACCACACAATTGTCAAAAAAGAAAAGACTCAATTAAGTTGGTGGCCATGATTAGCTTCAAATAAGTTGTTTTATGTTAAGGAGTAAGATGAAAGTAGTTAGGAAAATCTTCATTATCTTAGTCAAAGAATATTAGTTTTATTGATGAAGGATAAAATAGTAAAATTATAAAAATTCAATTCAATTCTGATAGATTTCAAATTAAGGAATTCAATTTAATTTTGTTATTTACTAACTCATTCTAAATTAAGGAATTTAATTTAATTTATGATTCAATTCAATTTTATCACTTAAAAAATTTTCAAACGGGGTGTAAGAGTTATAAAAAATGCAGTGTGATCTAAGAGAATCTGGTGAATCATGCCCCTATCTTCTTAAAGTTACCATACCAAGCAAGTAAAAGTTTCAGTTTGGACAACGTGGATTTTAATTAGGGGTGTCAATTCGGATGGGTCGGTTCGGATTCGGATTGGATTGGGAAAAAAATTTTAAGTCCCAACTCGAACTCGGCCCAAACCTGAATTTAACTCGAAACTCCTAAACCTGAACCCGATCAACTCGATCCCGACCTGTATAATCTAAAAACCTGATTCTAAATGATTTTTTTGGCCTTTTTTTTTTGTATAATTCTTCATTTTAATCTCAATATTTTATCATTATCACACTAACATGGATATTAATATCTAAAAAACATCTTTGTTTTCAAAATAAAATATGATTTTACTAAAAAAACACCCATTAATTGACGAAATCTAAAATTTGGGTCAACCCGAATACACTTCGACCCCACTCGAAAATTTTTAACCCGAAATTCTTCCAATCTGAACCTGATCCGAACTTGATTTTTTTTCGAGTCGACTTAAATTGGGTCGTCGGATGAAATTCATTTTTGAGACCCTAATTTTAATCATCAAGAGTAGAGTCTAATTGTTAAAGTTACTTTTTTTTTTTACCTAAAGGGTCAAATTGTCAAAGGCATTTTTTTCCTTTCAACTTTTATCTTTTTAATAAGTTGATATTGATGAGTTGTTTGTACTATTATCTGGCATCAATATAAAATTGATTGGGGTGAGCCTTTCCTATTATCTTGGGTTAATATTCAATTTAAATCATATGCAGCTATAGCGTTGAAGTAGTGAATCCGGTTTCTTCGGAACGGTATGATGGTTAAGACGTGGAAGGTTATCACATGAGGTTTAGGTAGAAACTTGGCGTGTCCTAGTATATACCTCCTCATATCTTGACCATTTACACTAATGGCTAGTGACCACCCATGGTTTATCTCCTCCATGTTGGCCTAGTGACGAGTTGACGGGGCCGCTGGAGGCGAGTGAATCACCTTTTATCACGTTCATTTAGGTCATTTTTATGTATTTGATAAAAGATTTAATATAAATTTAACATTTATTTCGATGTATGCATAAGTTTGAGTAGACTAATATTTTTTTTTAATCCTGGTATTTACGTTTTTGTAGTCTGATTATTCTTAGAGATGATAGGTCTGGTCACATAGAAGTTTTTTCTTTGACTATCAGGGTAAATTTGAGAAGTGTATGTGAGTTATAACGGACAGTTCAATATCACTAGTGGTTCAAATATCTCAAACGTATAATATGCTCTGTGAGAGATTCAAAGTCTAGCTACATGAGAGCTCATACTACCTCTGACAATTGTATCAAGCTACGATGATAAGAGATGAAACAAATAACCCATATGACAAGGTTTTGAATTCTTTACTGGGCATTATCAAACGTCTACGGTGCTCGAACTACTAATGATATTGTGTTGTTTGTCAAAACTTGTGCTTTCTAACATATTTTTATGTGAGCTGCTTAGTTCTTCGAAATGGGACTAACATATTTTTATTAATTTTAGTTGACACCAAGTATTTAGTTTATATCAGTAATTGTGAGACTAGTACACTAGAGCAAAAGGTAATAAAACAAAACCTCATGTGCGCTAGTATTGTCGGTCCCCAATTAGATATATGCTGGTAAATCACGGAGGAAGGCTATTTTTTACCCTTACAAAGTGGTCCTTTGCTTGGGGAAGGTCTAACACTCAACGAGATATTTTACTTATGTTAAAAATTGATTACAAGTCCTATTATACATAAGACTTGTGGGTATGATAACTCAATCTGAGATATTGATCTAACGCAATGAGGAGCTATAATTGATTACAAGTCCTTTGACAGTGAACCTTGACATTGAACGTCAACCTGATGACACAATGAGATCGACATTTGCCAAGAAGGGGAAGAGGGCTAGCTCAAGGAGTGGGATAACAAGCACCGAGGGAAGGTACTGACATAATGAGATTGACACTGCTAGAAATGTTGGCTTGAGCATGGTCTACTTAAAGGATATGAGCATAAGTGGAAATTGGGTTGTCTTTGATTCAATTCAATGATATCTAATTTGGTTTGGTAATCCGGTTTGAATCCAATGGCTGATCCTCTTTTCAGCCTTTTGGTCGGCTCATAGGAATCCCTAACACAATCTCTCTTTCGGAATTTATTCAAGAACATTTAAATGAATGATCATAAATTGTTATTTATTGACAGAAAGAATAGAAAATTTTAGTACATGTAACACTGTTTGACCATGACTTCTTATGTGTAGTAAGTGTTTATCTAAGTCCATAGAATTGGTTGGTGTAAGCCATGCAGAATGTGAGTGATAGATACTAGTTCAAAGTCTGATAAAATAGTTTTAAAATTTTGAACTTTAATTATAATTCATTCTTATTTGATTTTATATTTAAATGTGTTACATTGTTGGTTGTTTTGTCATACAACATTGTTTTTATGTCACTTGCGTTTAAATTTCTTTTGAAAGAAAATGATACAGAGTACTTTCGTTAAAAATTCCAGCAAAATAGAAATATTTTAATCTGAAATGGTGTGGAGCCAAAAAATGAAAATAAATAAAACAAACAAAACGCCACTATAATGGAGCAAACACTTGAGTTAGAAATACCTCTAAATCATAGTAAATAAAATTCTTTCCCTCACCCTATTAAAAAAGAATCTAATCCTAGGTGAGAAAAATCACACCTCTTTTTTTTTTTTTTTTTTTGTTTTTGCTTGCAAGTTTTGTTAGTGTTTTCTTTGGCACCTAAGAGAGTGTTTGATTTCCTTTTTAAAATGTTTTGAACTGTAATGATATATAACTTTTTTAAAAGTCATGGTTTAGCAGGGTTACATGTTCAAAATTTCCTTATTCTTTTTATTATTAAATAAAATATATGTGTGCTCATTTAATTTTTCTTGAATAAGTAGATGATGTTCAAGCTAACCCCCTCACCATGCAACTAACACCTTTATTTCTAGCCAGTGTCCTTACATTGGCACCTTCCCCTTTGCGTAGGGTCGTACTTTCCATGAGGCCAAGAGACAAACGCCTCAGGCCCAGCCTAGAGAAGGGCCTTCAAAATATATATTTTATAGTTTGGCTTATTGACTAAAAGCAAATTCAATCGCCTAAATAATTAATTAATGAAAACAAGTTGCTCTTTATTTGAATTGAGTTGAGTTTGAAAAGAATTCATTGGATGAATAAATTTGTTGTTGTAGTTAATTGACCTAGATCATACTTTGTGAAGTCATGGAAAATTTCCTTATCGAGGAAATGATGCTCTAAGTGGTCATGCTTGATTAGATGAATTTTTTTATGTTTAACAGAGAATTTAACCAAGATCTATCTAATATGTATTTCTGATGCTCGCATCAAGTGACAAGAGACTTAAAATATTGTATGCAGGCGTTCGTAGAGTTTGATAATTCAGCCCGATTGAGTTAGTTTAATGTGATCACAAGATTTTTCCATTTAATCATATATACCTTTTCCATTTATTCACCTACGAATGTCTCTCGGTGCGATGCGATGGTTAAGATTTAGAAACTTACCACATAAGGTCTAGAGATTGAATCTCGACGTGTCCGAGCATACACCTCCCCCATGTCTTGACCATTTACACTTATGGCTAGTAGCCACCCATAATTTACCTCCTCCGTATTAGTCCTGGGACAAATTAACGTGTTAGTCCTGAGACAAATTGACGAATACACTTAAGGTGAACATATTCACCTTTTTTGTCACATTTATTCACCTTATATTTAGGACAATAAAGGGTAAAAGAAAGACTTTGTAAAACTCATATATTTAGTTAGTCGAATCATTTTATTTTTAATAAAATCAAATTTAGCAATTCATAGAAAATTTTCATGTATTTTGAAAAATCATAAAACATTGTAAATATTATAGAAAAATAATTTCAGAATAAAATATCATTTTTTAAGAAAAAAAAATCCTACGGAAGTGCGACATGAGAGGGTTTCAACTTTATGCGGAACGGACAGTGAGAGTCGGTTTTGGATTAGGATACTGTTAGTTGCAATCCGATATCCGTCAACCCGCAATTTGCTAAGGATCCGATTGTAAATTCCCTATTTATTTCACATCGTTGCCACCGCTCTCGAAACCCTATTTCCCATTCATCCCTTTCTTCCATCGCCGTCACCCTGTAAAACGCTCTGCTCGCTTTTTCATCTCCGTTCTTCCGTCGCCTTCACCCAGAAAACGCTCTGCTAGAATAGGCCGGAGTAGATCGACGTAAATCTGAGCGATTATCCAAAAGAAACCGTCGGTATTTGTTCTGTCTCTTTCTCTTTGTGGAGTGAGATGTTCCAGCTTGGCCGAAGAAATGAGGATAAGTCGGGCATTATTTGGCTTACTCATGGAACTTCAGGAAGAAGGAAAAATAAAATAGGTCCTTTCGCGCTTGGCATGGGAGGAATTGGAAAGATTTGTAAGTAAAATATATCTTCAATTCTTTATGCAACTTTATTTTTAGATCACCAACTCTAAATTGAACCTATAAAATAATTAGGTTTGATTATTCTTCCCATAATATTCCAATGCTGAAACAAACACATTGCATCCTTCTTTTTCAATAATAGTTTTGACTTATGTTCTGTTTGAATTAAAGGGAACTTACGTCATTCGTGTAATAACAAGGATTTATTTGGCAAATTAACATTATTTGCTACAGGTGGGTGCAAGAGGTTGTGGCTTCTTTCCCACTCCGCAGAAGGTTCTCCCCAAAATAATTTGCAATTAAAATAGAACCTGTCATGCCGGAAAAGGGCCTGCCAAAATGTGTATAGAAAAAGAGCAATGACTTGAATTATAATTTCACATTTGAAGATATATAGTGTGAGTTACTGAATGCATCTCTATTCATCACAAACCATTAGCAACTTGAAATAACTACCTTAGTTACATAAAAAATATTGAAATGATTAATGTATTTCATCATTTGATTTCTTCTCAAACATGGACCATATCACTAGGTATGATGGAGAACAATTCTATCTTATTAACAAAAGAAGTTCTTTCATTCTATATCAGACAAAGGGAGTATCAGAAACCCACAAGCATCAGTCGAGTCCAATGTTATTTTTGGCAAACAAAAAAAAAGGGAGGCAAAGATAAAATATCACTGTGCTAGCGTACATTCCTTCATTGCACATATGCATATAATTCAAGGTACTTTACCTCTTTTTGTATATGTAATTGTGCATTTGTTGTCTGAACATTAGTGAGCAATGGCTTAGGCCTTTAATTGATTTAAACTTATGATATTGTTTGAATGTGGTGAATGTGCTAGTCCACCCAATAATTCTAGTCATGCTAGAAAATTAAAAGCACTAAATAGAGCTTGTTAGACCATGTGAAGGAGAATCTAGGTGAGCATTAATCTAGGTGTATGAGTAGTGAAAATGGAAAAGGGTTGACGTATTTTTACTGAGGACATGTGAAATTGTATTTGTTTAGGGAACGATACACAACGAGCAAAAGATATATAATAGGTGAAGATCAAGCTATAGGACTCTTGAACTATGCACTTAGCATACTTGTGTTGGCATATATAAAGATCTGAAGCTGATGAGATATATTTATGTGCTTGTCGTACCTCAAAGGCTACTTCACCTTATATAAGGATAATTATCTCACTTGGGATAGTTTGCATTATAGGATTTATAGCATATGCACACATAAACATATAGTCTCATTGCAAAACAACATGATCAAGGAAACTTATATTGACAATAGTGAATAAATGTAAAGAGATTCATGTAGTATGCAATGCAATAAACATAATAAAGGTATCCTAAGAATAATAACAAGTGAAACATAATAAAAGTTAAATTAAATAAGTACAAGGAACATGGAAATCTGCATAAGCTTGATGAAATACCTCTTATCAACTCTAGTGGTTTGACTCCATCTCTAGTTAAATATGTGCCTTAAATGAAATCAATTGGTGGTAAAGCAAGTTACCAATTTATGCTTTACTCACTGAATTTTTTGTTGTTTTGATATCTTTCATCTCTTAATAAAATTCTATTCTCAAGCTTGAATGACTCAACTCAGTTTGAGTCGTCACCTCCTACCATATAAAATCTCTTCTAATAGGTGGCGCTTGGCAAAACACACACATATGTACTCATATATAAACACACATTTATATATACACACACACATTTATATATACAGTGTGCACACACAATCTTATTGCATTTTAGTAAATTATTTATTTAACTCATTAAGAGTGCATTTGGTTCAAAGTTGTTGTTGATAACCTTGGTTATCTATCTAAGGTTATCAATAAAAATCTTATTTTGTTTAGGTAATAAATGATTCCCGAGTTATGATGCATAGCAAGTGGGCATGCAAAAAGTGAGGTTTTTCTTGATTTCAGGGTTAACAAATTTTCTTTTCAAAATTATCCTCTGATATTAATCCTTTGGGATAAAAATACCCCTAATAATTAATTAAATGACAATTTGTCCCTACTTATTCCTAAATCTGCCGACTCACAAAGTCACGATCATTGAACCCAACTCGCAAAACCCTAGTAGAGGCTTTCTAGTATTGAACTATTTGATTATGTTGTATTTGAGTTTATTATCTATTTGAATAATTTAAACAATTTGATTAAGTTTGAACTATTTGTTTGTATCTGAATTTATATTATTCATTTGAACAATTTGATTATGTTTAATGTAAGAACAATGTGTTATGTGGATGATTTAATTTCAGTTTGCAATGGTTGGAAAGAGTGAAAAGATATTAAAAGTAGTAGCAACGACCTTAAGAAGTAGAAAGTTCAATGTCAACGAAGTTCAAAAGAAAATTCAGAGCACCAAACACTCGTGGACAATACAAGAGGATACTTCATTAGTTGAATGCCTTGTTGAGTTGAGCAAAGATTCAACTTGGAAGAGTGAGAATGGTTTTCGAACTAGGTAGTTGCTGCATTTGGAGAAACTCATGGCTGCTAAATTGGCAATCTGAAGTCTACCCCTCATATCGAGTCAAGGTACAAGCTATTGAAGAGCAGTTTCATGCTATCAATGAGATGTTGAATCATAGCAGCGGATTTGGGTGGAACGATATTGAGTAGCGTATCATTACAACAAAGGATTTCTTTGATGATTGGGTTAAGGTAATTTTTTTATATATTTGTGTTTTTTCATTTCTTTGATGATTGGGTTAAGGTAATTTTTTTATATATTTGTGTTTTTTCATTTCTTTGATGATTGTGGAATTTTTTTGCTAATGATATGTTTTTAATTTAGAGTCATTCGGTTGCTATTGGGCTAAGGAACAGAGAGTTCCCCCACCTTGATGAATTGATATGTGTGGGGGAAAGATTGTGTCACAGGAGCTAATACAAAAACCTCAGCTGATGCAGTAGAAGAGATAAATTTATGCGATGAAGAGGCTGACACGTTTGAGTGTGAAAAAGACGAGCATGCTAAAGGTCATAAATATTAAGAATCTGAGGTTGCCAACCGAACAATAAGGAAATTTGAGACTTTAGATTCATTAGTTTGTTCATTAAACAAGAAGTCAACCACTAGAAACAGAAGAGAAGTTTGCTGATGTTATAAGTGACTTGATAGGAGAGATTCACAATTATGTTACTGTTGTTACCGAAGCTAATGTGGAGATGAAGGGAATTTCCACCTACTTTAAGAAACAAATTGAGACTAGTGATAGAAAAATAAAGACATACAATGAGTTAATAGAACTTTTTGAATTCTTTGACCAAGAAATTATGGATGTTGGGGAGTATATTATCAAGGATGAACACAAGGTTGACAACTTCGAATTCTCAGATATTTAGGAGAAATTATGTGGTGAAGTAAGCTCAAGATCCATCAAAAATGAATTAAATGGAATTAGATATTTGAATTAGGTTGTTGGTAGTTATATTTTTGATATACTTTTGGACATTCATGACATTGGATGAATGTCACGATTGAACTTTGATGATATATTATTTTATGTTTATCAAAATTGCTAGTTGAATTATTTCAAAAATGGATTTTTTTTATTAAGTTTTGGTGATAGTCCACTTTTTGTTTGTAATTGCTGGTTAAACCTGACATTGAAATAGAT
>JBAMIE010183481.1:0-12891 GCA_037177295.1 Kaempferia parviflora | reverse complement strand
AAGATACGAGAACTTATCACATTAGATCTAGAGGTCGAATCTCGGCATGTTCGAGTATATATATCTCCCCATCAACCCATGTCTTGACCATTTGCACGCCCCATATGCTGAAAACTAAATATTAATTGGATTAATTAATTAATTGATTAATGAGATTTCTCAATTAATTAACCATGCATTAATTATAATATCTTATGTATTATTTCATTCAAATCAATCTCGTCTTATTCAAATCTTATTAAATAAATTAGGTTCATACTAGATTTAAAATTTTCTAGTAAAATAATAAAAGAAAATCTATGCAAATTTTGTTCTTGGTTCAATTAATCATTAGGTATTAAGGGACAATTTAAATTTTTAATTAAACAAATGAATTTAAACAAATTTTCAAAAATAAAGTTCATAAACTATATTTTTGTATACTTTTTTTTTTAACAAAAGAATCAAGTTCAAATTTTGGCCGATTTTGAAATTAATCTAATCTCATGAATTTTAAAGTAAATTTTTTGAGGAAATTCACACAAATAGAAGAGCTATAGGGGGCAAATTAAAATGTTCCTCTTATTTTCATGTCATCTCCATGTTCCCTGGAGGAGTGTAGCAGATCGACTTCATTAATGGCGCGGCTCCACCCCACTTTCGTAGAAGAGCTTCGCGCTTCTGATCCACCACCGACTTCGCCCGCCAGCCCCAATAAGAAGGGGAGTGCCAGAGAAGCAGCAGAAGAAGCGACGCCGGCAATGGAGAGCGAGAGTAAGCTGGCGGAAACCCCAATCGGTGACGTCGAAGACCACAGCGACGACGGCGAGCGGAAAAAGGTGACTCTTTTGAGAGAACTCGTCGAAGCTCAAGACCCAGATTCCAAGGTCAGATTGCTCTTCCGCTCCTCTTTCTTCTTCCCCCAGTTCATCTTCTCCCCCCAGTTCATCTTCTTCCCAGCTCCTTTTACTCCCCAAATTCCAGTTTTTCACAAAGGTTTCCATTCTTGTCGCCAGTCAAATTTAGGGTTCGAGAAGATTCAGCAAGAAACCCTATTATTTCACAAACTATGCGGCGATTCTAGGTTTTCAAATCAATGATTCATCAAAATCGACTTTTCTTAATCTTTGTAGTTTTTGTTTTTCCCCTACTGATTAAGATGTTTTATGGTTATATCTGAAAAGTCATAGATTGAAATCTTCTCTCTTTAGATCGAACTACATTTGTTTCATCAATCACTATCATCATTTATTAGCAAAAAAATTGTGAAAAAGTTTTGAAAAAGAAAGGTTGCAACTCAGAACCACATCTTTGAATCGATGTGAAACATGATCAGATTAGTTAGTTGCTTACATTAAACTTCTGAGATATTAAATTTATGTGGGTGTTGACAAGTAGGAAGGTAGATGCAACTAAATGACTGTTTATTACAAATGGTCATTGTCGAATGAAAGCTCCTTTGTGCAGAAATAGTTTAATGAGAGCTTATTAGGACAAAAAAATTCATAGAAGAATAATTATTTATTCTTCAAGTTTAAACTTGTGTCTACTTCTTCCCTCAAGTTTCGATATTGTTACGGCTTTATCAAACAAGTTGTATATAGGTAAAACTCTACGTACATATGTATTATTGATCAATATGAAATATTGCATATACTGTCATTTTTTTAACGATCTACAACTCGGTATATACTGACATTTCTTATACCTCATATACAAGTTTTTCATGGCTTATTTTCTAGTCGACCATTCTAATGCTCTTGTTAGTGTCAACAATTACTTATTCTTCGAGCATAAATTGTTGGGTCTATTTGAGTGGATTTCTTGTTAGTTCTTGGTTATTTGGAAATTGACCATAAGTTCCACGCAAAAGTAACTTCTCTCTTGAAATTTGAAATCATTCTGTTACTTATTTGTTAACCTTCAGTTTGTCGAATTGGTATGATGCAGGAAGTGGATGACTTGATGCTGCGAAGGTTCTTGCGGGCGCGAGATCAAGATGTCAACAAGGCTGCTGCTATGTTCTTGAAGTACTTAAACTGGAGGAAAACTGCAGTGCCTAATGGTTTCATCGCAGAGGAAGAAGTCGATACCGAACTTGCTCAAAAAAAGTTTTGCATCCAAGGACTCGACAAGGCAGGTCGCCCGATCGGGGTCGTATTTGCAGCCAGACACTTCTCTTCCAATCGGGACATGCATGTGTTCAAGAGTAAGTCCTCAGTTGATACCCCCACAAAATATTAGAAAGTTGAAACTATTATCTCACTGACTGTGCCCTTGTTTTCGATCTCATAATTTCAGATTTCTGTGTTTATGTCCTCGACAAACTCTGTGCAAGGTAATCTTTTGATTTATCAAATGAACAAGAATGTCGTATACTTGAGTGCATAGAATTCTGATAAAGGGTACGAACTTGCAGTATACCAAGTGGGCAAGAGAAGTTCATTGGCATTCTAGATCTTAAAGGTTGGGGTTATTCCAACTGTGATATTCGCGGGTATTTAGCGGTTCTCGACATCATGCAGGTCTGTCTCACATAGTATTCGCCAATTTAAACTGTAGACCATCACTGATTAAGTATCGAAAACTTGTTTGGGGTTGTCATTTGCAGAATTGCTACCCGGAAAGGCTCGGGAAAGCCTATTTAGTTCATGTTCCTTATCTTTTCATGAAGGCTTGGAAGGTCATATACCCTTTCATTGATAACAACACCAGGAAAAAGGTAGTCTTCAAAACTCTCTGTTTACAATCTTCGGTTAGGTTTTTTGTTGTTAGTTTCGAAATGAATTTGATGTTTTTCCATAGATTGTCTTCGTCGAGGATAAGAATCTGAAGGATACTTTGCTGGAAGAGATTGATGAGAGCCAGATACCAGATATATACGGAGGAAAATTGACTCTGGTTCAATGATATATTCATTAATGAAGATGCATTCAAAAGTTTATGTTAATTTATGAATTCAATTATGAACTCTATTGCTACTCTTGTTAAAGATTTAAGTATAAGAAAATTATGATTCAGCATGAAATATATGAGAAAGAGCTACTCTTATTCTCTTTAATTGTTGCATATGTTCTTTCTTATTGTTTAAGGAACCCATTCAAGGAGTCGTCTCGCCTGTGTATCAAAAGCATCCAACCTAATTATTTTAGTGGATCGTTAAATTAATAATTATATTCTTACTTTTATTATTATTATTAAAAGTACATTATGTATTAAAAAAATTTAAAAGGGTGTTTATTTTTTTTAAAACAATATTATTAGTTTGTAATATTTTTTTTTATCAAAGCTAGTATAAGATTGAAGTAATTTTAATTATTAGTAAAATAATTTTAATCACAATTACTTGAGGGGCGTTTATTAAAATAATAGTTTTAAATAAAGAATATTTTCAGATAAAAAAAGAATAGAATGTCATTTTAATATATATATATTTTTAATGTGGTGCCATTTTTAATGTGGTGCCATTTTATATATATATAATGTGGTGCCATTATATATATTTTTAATGTGGTGCACAAATATTTACACTAATTCTAAAATAAATATTTTAGGGCACTCACTTCCTTACGCTCTAGCTAATGGGCATGGTTCTTACTAAAAGTAAACACATTATTCATAATATTAAAAAAAACCAAAAAAAATTCCTTTCTGAAAAGTTGTCTTAACCATCCCAAAGGAAAAAAAAACAATATAAAGTCATCTTAAGAACAGTCACAGGCAAAAGGAAAAGAAACTTTCTTCTAGTGATCAAGAAACTTGCATATATACATCCCTCAATCGCTGATCATGTTGAAAAACATCACAGAAACCTGAATGTTTATTGCCAATCACACTAGATCTAGCCTTTTGCACTATAAATATTTGGAAATAACACATTCGGCAAGATTTTCTTCCTTTTTTTTTTTTTTGGAATTCTACAGCATTCAAGTTTTGAGCTAATTGCTTATATCAGACCCCTATTGAAAAGTACTAGGTGAAAGAGGTGAAGAACATCGAGTAGTAAGTTAGCATAGATCAGATAGATTAGACTACCACGCTGTATACTTCAGCTATCAGGTTGCTCGGTTTTTACAACTGACTTTGAAGTCGGAGCATCATCAGTGCCTGGAGCGGCAGCAGCACCGTTCTGGAGACTCCTGGCTACGACGAAGTCGCTCAGCACATCAAAATTCAGTCTGCCACTGACCTTTCTTCCACTGCAGATGAGAGGCATTGAATCAAAGTATCCAACAGAGAGGTCAAATGATACAAGTGGTGTCTCATGAAATTACCAGTTTAGACGGTCGTTGATGGCTGACAGATCTTTAGAGGGGCTCTGATATGCATGCGTGCTTTCGCCAACACATGCATAGTAACTCTTTGAGCTTGGAGAGAGCAAGGCATCCATCTGGAAATATTGAATAGAAAGGCATTAAATCATGAAGGTTAGATTTTGATCTAAACCTTCTTGACTCAAATAAGATCTAAACCTTCTGTAGGTTAACATAATGGAGATCAATTCCTATTAAACATGCTTAGACACTAGATCTACATGGATAAACAAGAATTTAAAGGTTTAAAATGATGAAACTGACATGAAAATTGCAGAAAACTGCACACCTTAGACGATCGCAGAGGCGAAACATATACATTATGACCAGCAGAGACTTTCTTTGGAGACATGTCAGGAAGACGTGGAAACGAGGATATCCTAGGTGATCCTGGGATTTGGCCTGTTTTACATTTAGCAATGTTTCATAGCTCATGCAACATAGTGTAACATTTTGAAATAAAAAATAAAACAAACTTACCATCAGAACTAATTTTGTCTTCAATGGTTTTGTTGCTACTATTACTCACACTGGCGTGCCCAAGTTCAACCAATAAAGGCTTCACTGAAGGAACAAATACCTCATTGTAAAATGTAATGATATCAACATGTTCCTGCCCTGTTTTCTGTTCAAATATATGTCAGAATGGATTCATAAATCTTCCATTGAAATGGAAAAGAGTAAAGATATATTACTCCATTTCGGCTGTTCGATGGCCAGTGAACAAAAACACTGCGAAAAACTTGAGGTTTACATTGAGATTGCTTTCTGTAGTTGTAAATAATCTCCTTAAAGGTTAGGCTGAGTTGAGAAATCTGTGGAAAGAATGCAAGATTCACATGCCTTTCACGGCTCACAAGAAATGGAAAAGGAACTCACACCTGGTCATAAGAGTTGTACCTTGGCAACCCCATAGAAGCTACAAAGAATTAATTGATCAATATGCCGATTGAAAAAAAGAAGAGTTCGGTGAACAAGAATCTGCTGAATGAGAGAATAGACGCGCTCTAGAATTTGCTGGGACAACTGAAGCCTTTCACTCAAGCTTTTGATTCTGATGGCTGCCAGCTTTGTAATCTATGAAGCACCAAAGGAAAGGGAATAATTGGAAGAACAAATAAATCACTACAACTCTGTCGCAAGGGCAGCATTTATACGTGCATCTATATTAATTCAAGGTTCATATTTAACCTTACTAAAGAAGACATTGATCCCTGTTTCAGCACAAGTTTCCCCTCCTCCAGTTGGATTTGGTCGTGTTGGGCTGAAAACAAATTTACTTTTTAGATTCAGAAACAGAGATTTGGGTAAATGGAATAAAACATATATCTAAGCAAAGTCATTAACCTTGCAAAAGCAGACTGAAGAGGTAGTTTAGATTTGGGACTACAGAAGGCACGATCCTTCACAGGTGATTTTAGGAAATTCCGTTCTATTAACACATTTCGATATTCATTGCATGCTTTCTTTGGAGATCTAGGGTCTTCATTTTGTTCTGTAACACCAGTCAGAGAATAACCATTTAGTTCAGTACTTCAGGAATGAATAAACATATAATGATATAATCTGAGTCAGTAAACATGTAAGATGTAACGGGGCTATAGATTTAATCTAAGATGGTGCACAAGATGCAACATCTGTGTAACCGTTAATTACAAGGTGGGAAAAACTAGGTATTTGAACAGGAATGGTCTCAGTAGCTCGAAATGCTTGCTGCAGTAGCATAGTCACCATGCAATCACAACATAGCTACACAAAAAAAGAGAGCAAACTTCGGCATTGAATTTTGTCGAAGGACTGATTTGTTAACAAAAGTACACAACTACCATCTCTTTTCTTGAATACAATAGGTGAACTATGGTTGGCATTCGTTATTGGGAAAAAAAACAACCTAAATTAAGTTTCTTGCGACACTGACCATTAGAAACACAGATTGCAGAAATCAGATACTCCTGGAGGATTTACGAACTAAACTTTGTGAATCCTTAATGGGATATGATAAAACCAAGAGACAGAAGCTAATTTAATACGGCTTAGGTTGCTTAAAAACAGTATAGTTCTGCAATAACTAGCTACACCATGTGCTTATCCTCCTAAGAATATGGTTTTGTGCATGTCTAAGATAAACTTGCATGATTAACAAGTAACCAACTTCCAAACAAACAAACACAATTATAGTTATAAAAATAACTTAGTATGCCACTGAAAAGAGATAAACTGTAGGCTTCACAGAATGAAGCTACAAACCTGGGGAATGTTCAGATTTTGGGAAAGGTAGAGTCAGGCCTCCAGAAGAAACATTATAATTCCCAGCAATTGTATCGAGAGAGGCCATTGGTTCTGCTAATAATCCTAGACGATTTATTTCTGTAGAAAGAACTGGTCTAGCTACTATCAAAGAATTATACATCGAGGAACCTTTTTCCCATGCCATGCTTTCTAAGAGCCTCTCTTCCAGGGAATTTAAATGTCTTTTCAACTCACGTGGAAGACTTTCCTCGTGCCTGACATAACTTTCTATGACCTTGCTCAAATCAAAGGCTGTAATGCCTGTTTTCTCCAAAACAGCAGGAAACATCAAAGTAACAGTCTTATGTGCAGTCAAAACTAGTTCAGATGAACAAGCAAGCATGCAGCGATGAAATCGTTCATTGGATAACAATGAAGTAAGATTGCTTCCATTTAATATATGTGATTCTGCTCTACACATCGCCTCCAAAACCCTGTAGTACAACTTAAGCGCCTCCAACTTTCTCTGCTCAGCCCATATACTATCCATCCGAGCAGAACTCTGCATGCTACCTGAAATATGCCTATCTCCAAAAGCAGAGGAAAGAAAAATAGCTCCAAGAATAATGTTGGCTCTTTGTGTTACTTCACTGGTTATATCTTTGTCACAAGTTGAAAGGAAACGGAGAAGCTCTGGCGAAGGCCTTGAAGGAAGAGGAGATATAATGTTTCGAAGCCACTTAGCCATAGTCATTGCAGAGCTCACTGGTGTAACAGGAGCCAACTTAGCGCTCCCTATAAGACTTCCCTTCAGAGGAGAACCAGGAGAACATGGTGGAGACAATGGACTTGTGATAGACTTTGCTGGTGAAGCAATTAACTCATACTTTCTCTACAATTGAATAACATCAAACAATCAGACAGACTGCGATAAATTAAAAGAAGCATATTGCTGCAGAACCATACCTTTGTTCCGCACATGTTAATAGCGCCTCCAGACAAGCTTCCACTACCAATTAGACTGTCGCTGTCATTAAGAAACATTCGCTCATCTAGCTCACCTTTAAGGATTGCATCTTCGTAATCTTTCTCTAAGATTAGTATACTTGACTGTAATGACTTCTCCTCCAAGAGGTCATCAAAATAGGTCAAGCCATCTATAACGTAGAAATAACTATTATGACACAAATATTAGAAAGTGTATGAAGTAAAAGGGCAGTAAAGGTGGCTTAGGACCTGTGTCGATATAAGCCAGACATTCATTCTTTGCATTTGAAGCTTCTTGTGGTTTTTTCTTCAATATGCCCACTATCAAGTTATTTGCCATTTCCATTACTCCTCGCAGTTCATCCTCTGAGGCATCATATTTCTCGCATAGAGAAGCTAAAAGGTTGACTCCCTTATCAGACCGTTTAGCTGAAAATGGAATGCCATATTAGTAATCACAACTGAGATGAGAAACAGTATATAAATGATTGACTCACAATACTGGAGACAAAATAAGGTACAGGATGTAATTACCAAAAATTGGTGAGTCTTGAATACTAAATTTCCTGATATGCTTGGGCGCATGGAGAATAAGTATAGCCTACATGGGAAAAAAACAGTAATAAGGAACATTGGAAGGGACGAAAATGTTTCTATAATAAAATACACTGGCATAGAAGTTTGAAATATATGTTCCACAGACTAACCAGTATGGAAACTAGTCCATTAGTACATGTCACAAGATCCTTGAAGCGTCCAAATGCATGTATGCGGAGAGCTAAAAATAATAGCCACCCAAATCGATGGTAGTCAGAAATATAACCCTTTTCACAAGTAGAAATTGTTGAATCATGACCGTTGCTTGTATCAGTTTGCATGAATAACTCTTGGTATGCTCGTTTATAGTACCTGATCCATCTCATCATGATAAGCTTACTTGAGATTATATATTTAGCATACAATAATTATAACTATGACAATTCAATCTATAAGTAGATTATATAAGAAACAAGTTGTATATAGGACATCAGAAATACATCCACTTCAACTGCAGATTGAAAATGGTATTTTAAAATCTAAACAGCTAGAAAATGCTGGCCATTTTTAGAAATCCAAATCTTTACAGCCATGCAGATATATTGAAAAGGGAGTCAGTCACACTAATTTTAGGTTTGGAAGTTACCAACAAATGCATCATAGTGTCGTACAACACACCATGAAATGCAAATTCATTTCTAATAATTTGATTATGAAATTCAGAAGACGAGTAGTAGCTAGAAGATAATCATATCCAAGGACAATAACAAAGGGATTGTCGGAGTTATAATCCCTTCCAGCTCATCCAATTATACAATTTGATGATGACCACCACCTTGTAGCTAAATATGTGAACTGGCAATCCATTTCTACCATTTAATTTTAAAATTTGAAAGACAAGTAGGTCTCCAACTAGAAGTTCAAAGGAAAAAAATCCAACAAAAGGAGGAAAAATATCAAATTCTGAAATAAAATTCTTTACAGTTCATTCAATTTTACCAACATCATCCAATAACAAAGGAAATACCAGAGTTATAATCCCTTCCAGATCATCCAATTTTGCCAACATCGCAGAGATATCATTACAACTTGTTTGTGCATACTCCATCACTCGTAGTAAAATATGTGAAAATGCTAAAATTAATCTGGACTGGAATGCAAAAAGGAACATATGACGATCATAAAAATGAAACCATCAATTCTTTTGCTAGATACCAATGCCAAAAGAAATTGAGATAGAATTCCTTTCCAACCTCCCTTATAAAAGTAATCATTCATTTCCAACCAAAAACTATTAAAAAGACATTGCAGAGAAAATCAGGGCAAACAAGGCAAGCGATCTAGGTTATAATGATGATAGAGGAAGGAACCAATCTCAACAAGCACAAATAACTACGTAATGATTCTTGACATGATGTGATACTTGAATTTTTTTTTTCTCTTTTCTGATCCAATTGATGGTTGTTTAGAATTTATAAAAAAAACTAAGTAATAGCATTGCAAGTTTTATCATATGCAAAATGTCGCTGGTAATCAGACAAATGAGTTCATTAATCATTAGTTACAGTGCAAATGTTGTGGTATAAACGTAAGCACTTGAAATGTCAGCCAAAAGTACAAGTATCAGTAGATTGAATGAATACCTGCTGAGAAGACATAAGTGGACAATGTTTGCCTGTAGCTCCTTCACCTGACCAACAAGAAAACATGAGCTCTAACTATCTGGGGTAGACAACATGGAACCATATGTGAGGGAAGAGAAGAATCTAAAATCAGTGACTAGTTGCTCAGTAAAGACAACAGAAAGGAATGCTTTTTATACCTCAAGCCTCTTCTCCCAATCTGAACCATATAAACCACTTAATATATAACCTGTCTTCAGACAAAATTGTGGCATCTCTTTGAAGAAATCCACAACACTACAAGTAGAAAACAAAGGTTCAGCCTCACAAACACAAAACCCCAACAGCAATAAGGGAATAAACAAGAAAAGTAACTTACTTCAGCTTAAATATTCTCAGTATCTGACAGAGCGTGATGCCATTTTCTTCCTTGTCTTGCTTAAGTCTTCCCTTGCCAAGCTTTGTCACACAATACAAAGTAATTGCAGACCAAAACCTCTCTATCTCCTCAGGCTACAAAATGAGTAATTTTGATAACGAAAAACCAAAATTAAACCCTTAACCCCCCAAACGACAGCCTAAATTCCCTTACCGATCCACTCCCAATAGCGGACATATTTGCCAAGAGAAAATGCTTGGTTTCCTTGAATAAAAAAATAGCTTGCCTAAGCATGCCCTCGTCAAGAGTCAGCTTACTCTGCATAACAAATCAGCAAATCACCCAAAAGAGGAAAATAGTTAGATCGGATAGACCAGATTAAAAGAATCACATCGCCTGTGTTAATTAATTAGACGACAAATTCCAGCAAACCTTGCACACATCAATAAAACGAGCTTCCATGGCGCCTCCGTCACCCTCAAGCGATGCAATCGACGGCTTCACGTCCTCCATGTCCAAGCAGCACCTATTGACTCAAAATTTATCCTCAGAAACCCTAGCCGACCAACCTTCTTGGCTCCGAAACTCGCCGAAGGGTAGATCCAACCAAGACGGCGCCGAGAAGCCAGCAACCTCTAAGGCAAAGTTGGTAACTTCCCTCTACCCCCGACCAAAAGCTCCAGGAGATCACCGGAATTGACGGATCCAGCAGGAAACGAAACCGGCGGCGCTGGATCGAGGCGAAAATCGACGACTGTAGGGTTTGGGGATCGATACCGAACAAAACCCTGCTCTCTCTCTCTCCTCCGCTTCCTTGTTTCCCTCCCTTTTCTCCCGCCGTCTTTTATACCGGCGATGGATCTCCCTCTGTTTTCGCGCGGGAAAACGCATATGCATGTGAGGTGAAGGCGGCATACATGCCATGGCCGACCATGCATACATGTGACAGCCAATCACAAAAAGACGCGTGTTCAACAGCGCCATTTAATTTCTTGTTGATTCTTTTTTGCCACGGAAAAATGTGTTCTGGAGATGGACGGACTCGGGTGGGACCGCAATTGTGCAAGGAAATAGTCGGACCGACCCTTCTTTACAACCTAACTTTCCTACTCTTTTGGTGATTGGAAGAGTGGATGCGGGTCCCAAGTTGCTCTGTCTGCTTTAGACTGTTTGGACCACATGGGTCGCGTCGTCGAAGCAGGAGAGAAGGCTAACAGATACCTACAAAAATACACGTTTTTGTACCTTTCAGTTGGTTGGATGAGACATGCGGGGCCCGCTTAAGTACGATGATCCATCCATGCAATTTTAAAATTCTAGATATATTAAAATATAAATTTAAGGATTTTGTTATTAAATTAAAACTTTTATCAAGATAGAAGATAACACCCAATCTTGATTTAAACGCCCATAAGTTTCTTCCTTATTGCTAAGTAAATTAAAAAACGCTGGTAGCGGATAATCTAGAAGTTCAACATCGTATGATTGTATGTTTCATTGTTGAAAAAAAATTATATAAATGTATCGTCGTAGTTTGAAATTGAACCATGGGTGTCTGATTATAACTTAACATCATTCTAATGTACCGTAATCAAGGGGTAAGATTATTATATAATCCCAGCTATGGTGTAGCTTCATAACTTCCATTTACTTTCTCAAAATATTCACAATTTAATTTTCAGTTAAGACTATCGAACTCACACATGCAATTATAAATTTTATAAAATAAATATTTATTATCAAATAATAAAACAATCTTATTTATAATTTATTCTATAAAATTTTCATTTGCAAGAAGAGAATTAAATTTTAGTAAAGTGAGAAAAAAAATCTCTTTTACTGGTCAATTATAATTTTTTAATTTATCTTTTTATAAATGATCTTGAATATAATCGTTTGGTGGCTGATTTCATATTGGTAATTGATAAAACAAAATTGACCGTATAAAATATATAATACAAATTTAATTGACATAATATTCTTACCTGAATTAATATAATTATCTGCTTAATCCAAATCTAAATTCAATATGAAACTTCTAAACCTGAATTCAACTCAAAACTTTTAAATCCGAACCTGAACTCGATCAACCTGACCCTCACCTGAATAGCCTAAAAATCAAATTCAAAATGACTTTATTTAGACTATTTTTCGTATAATTAATTACTTTTATCTTAATAATTTATTATTATCGTACTAACATTGATATTAATATATCTAAAATCATATTAATTTTTAAAATAAAATTTAATTTAATAAAAAAATTAAGTGGCTAAATCTTAAATTTGGATCAAATCGTCAATCCAAATCCGATCCGGTTCAAAAAAATTGTAATCCAAAATCTTTCTAATATGAACTGTATATAAATCTGAAAATTTTCAACCTCGATTTTATATTTTTTTTTATTTTTTGACGACTCATGAAATCGTATCCGTCACCAAATTAACTCATGATAAAATTAGTATCCTTCAAATTATTTCGCAAAATTTAGCATACACCGCGATTGAAAATTTTCAGATAGAGGTTTAAATTTGAAGTTCTTTGTTGGCAGATGTGAAATCTGAATATTTATCGGGGTTAACTGCAAAGGTCGGTGGGTTGGTGCGGTCCGGTCTGAAAATCGGTTCACCGGTTGAGACGTAGATGAATCAGAAATGTAACGCACTCTCCCACCACCAACCCTACTCACACAGCTGAAGCGTTGACTATAAATACTCGATCAAGGTTTTCTCCGCCTGCAACGAACCCAACCACATCGTTCCAGCCACTCCTCTTCCGTACCTGACTTCTCCGATCTGACCATGGCGGCCGCGGCTCCGGGCGGCGGGGCGACCTCCTCCAACCT
>JBAMIE010183480.1:0-24060 GCA_037177295.1 Kaempferia parviflora | reverse complement strand
AGAGTTCGCCGAGGAGGTCACCGCCGCCGTTGCCGCTGGCGGCGCGGCGGAGGCAAAGACGCCCTTTGCGTTTGATCTCAATTTGCCGGCTCCTTTCTATTGATGTAGATCGGACGGTCGAGATGCCTCTGTTAAAATTTTTTGCTTTTTTTTTTTTGAGCCGGTCGCGGCTTTGTACAAAGTGGTTCACAAGAAACCGGTATTAGACCCGAATCCCCCGGTTGACTATTCTGGTTCGGTCTTGAATGCCATATGCGCGTCTTTTTCGATATTAAATGACCGAAATGCCACCGACAATGGTTAATTACTTTGATGCTACTCCGCGAACGGAGATAGAGCCGCACATTAAAAAAATTAATTAATGACCCTTTATTCTCGAATTATATATAACTGAATGTTAAAAAAAACACAATAATATATGATTTTTCATAGACGAAGGTATTAAGTATATTAAATATATTTCTAAAATTAAAATTTAGCTGACTATCAAAATAAAAATAGTATATAGTGTTAATCAATAAGTTACAATTTGATATGACTGATTATAAAACTATAAAAGTATGCTAATTTGTAACAAAAAAAAAGAAATAAATGGGTGTTTTCAGAGATTTTACCTGCCACGATGTGATTGCGTATAGAAAAAGTATGAACAAAAAAAAACAAAAAACAAAAAACAAAAGAAAAAGCAAACGGCGGCCGCGGCGGGGTAGAACAAATTGGCTGCTGCAGCGGCAGCCGCTTTTGGCAAGAGGATAATGAAAAAAAAAGAGATGGCAGCGCATTGGCCGCATTAGCGAGGATTGCAGCGGGGCCCAGCATCTTTAAAGTTAGGGATAAGGAAGGGGACGCGTGTTGAGGAGTCAGCGTGGCGGCATGGGGTTGGCAATTGGACGGCAAGATTTGCATCTTTTCTCTCCCTCGATTTGTGCACTTTAAATGGGGTCGTCGCTGGGGAATTGCCGACAGCGCGCGGATGAGAAAACTGACCGATTCAGACAGACGCCTTGTTTGTGCGTTTGCGTTTGTCGCAGGGTCGGAGAGAGAGCCGCAACATCGACCGATCGACGGGATTCACACGTTAATTCTTATTTGTAGTTTTATTTAAATCGAACATTTTTGTTTTATCACAATTGTTTTTTAAAATATACATGTATTTGATAATTAGAAACCATAAGGAACCAAAGAGGTTATCTGCAAAGGCCAAGATTGATAGAATATACAAAACATGATAACTAGTTTGAGAGGAGTGAGTTTCACTCCTAGTATCGCTTACTCATTTGGAACAAAAGACAATGATACGGCGAATAAGATAAGGTAGGGCCCTCATAACGGAGGTTGAAGTCAAGAAGGCCTGATATGGCGATCAGAGTCAAGAAGGAGTCAACACGACTGCACGACTCGGTCAATACCTCCAGCCAATCGGACCTTGTCTCCGAGCGGAGCACGAGTCCTCCGAGTGTGATCAGATCTCCAAGACATATCACCCGACCTGTCGTCCGACTGGAACCCTTGTCCGAGAAAGAGCCCAAGTCATCATGGCTCAAGTAAGAACCGAGTCCCGAGTCCTCATGGCTCAAGTAAGAACCGAGTCCTGTCGGTCTGATTGGATCCTCTTGACGTATGGCTCGACAGGACTCTCACCCGATCGAATGAACGACCTTACTGGATTCTTGTCTGATTGGAGGCTGAGTCCTTAAGATGGTCAACCTTCCACGACCGACTCGATCTGTCTGAAAGAGATGTCCGACCGAACAATAGGAGGGACATGACCAACCCACTGATAAAGTATGGCTTGTTAGAAATCGAATGGCCAATTCTTGTCTACCTACTATGGTTAGAGCAAGCGGAAATAAACAAAATAAAAAATAAACAATGCTAACACTTATCTTTTACCTGGTATACACCTCCAGCGGAGGTGACTAGTGCAAGGGTCCACACTCGTTCAGATCTTCCAATATAAACTCATTTTTTCTCGGTGAAACAAATCTCTCACAATGTCATTCTTCCTTTTACAAATGGGAGTATGAATGAGGAGGAGGAAGAGAAGCAATGAACCTTGGGCAATTACAGAAATATACACTAGAGCACTAAGAAGTTCTCTCATGCCCAAGGCCCTCCTTAAATAGGAGGAGAGAATGGAGCATTAAGTCCACTCAGTCTGAAACCAGTCGACTGGTGTAACAGTTGACTCTTACAATGGTCATCATAGAATCCACGATTCTGGCCAACGGTCACTTCTAAACCCGGTACTAGTTGATTGCCCTTCGTGCCAGTCGACTAACATATTACAATCTCTCACACTCATCCCTCCGGAGTCGCCCTTTGAAGTCATCTTCCTCGGTCTTCGTCCCTCGGATGCATACGAGCCCGTGGGTCGTCTCCATGTCATCCTTCACGTTACCTTGAAGTCCACTTCCCTCGGCTCCACTTCGTTGCTCCTCGTCCGACGGTCTCTCGGATGCTCCATCCTTCATCGACTCAAGGATCCGAGCCCTTGGATGAGATCTCCATGTGTTCTTCAAATCCTGCATGACTTAAATATATATATCAAAGCAATATGAAACCTAACTTAAACTTTTTGACACACATCAAAACATGATTGCATCTACATGACTCACCAGCCCCAAGGCTTAATATTCATTTTTGGCATTTTCCGTAACCGTTGTTAGAGAATCAAGGAAATATTCCTCGTGCCACCCGTACGGTGGAAGCTTCCACCTTGCAAGCGCAGAGTAGTGGGTCCAATTTGGGAAATACTGTAGAGTGTCATAATGGTTTGTCCTATTTTGGTATTGCATCAATATTCATACAAGAGGGAAAGTAGAACTATATAAGGGGGTCTCCACCTACCGGCGTAGATACACTAGGCAACGCTAGCCAACATCACACTTTCAAAATCCACTGTTCATTACTCTTCATTTTCTCTCCACTTGGCTAACTTGAGCGTGGAAGTGCTTGTATCGGAGACCCCTTCCTAGCATGGTTACTGATGTTTTCCTCTCCTTATTCTTCTCTTTGACACGTAGGCTTGACTACGTCATTGGGTTTTCTTGTTCAAAGTCTTCGTACGGTCAACATCAACGCCACCTGCCTAGTGCTCTACCCTCCCCGATTTTAGAAAAGATCAAATTTACACCGTCTGTGGGAACTTCTCCTGGTTTTGAAATGTGAAGATGGAAGAAGATGAAGATTCACAACAGTCACTTTATCCCAGGAGGACCTTTATTTACTAGTAACCGCTAAAGCATAGAAGCCATCGGGTGCCCTTTGTTGAATGACCTGACATTATTGGTGAAAGGCCCGCACACCGAGTGGAGGACCAGGGTAGAAGGATCGATGAGATTCATCTCGATCGCCCCTCAGTCGATCGGCTTCACACAAGCACTTGTCCACCCGACCAGCTTGCCATTGGTACCTCCTGTTGGGACCTTGACACTGGCTAGAGGGGAGAGTGAATAAGCGGTCAACCCAAAATCTCGTTTCCTACGTTGTTAACACAACGCAAATACAAATAACAAAGAAAAACTAAACCTAAAGACAATAACTAAAACAATTAAACCTCTAACATGTTTATGTAACGTGGTTCGGAGATTAGGGCTCCTACTTAACAGAGTGTCTGTAAGGTGGACGATTCCATCGATCCGTTGATGGATCAATTTCTGGAACTCTAGCTAGCACAATCCTCCTTGTTGATGGAGAAAGCTCGCCACAACCTCATCAAGAGCTTAGATTGCCTTTAAGCTTTGAAGACTTTAATAGGGGTTAACCACCTCTATTTTCGTCAACATTGCTCAAGCATCCTAAACTCTATTATATATGGCTCGAGTGGGAACACCCAAGCAATGAGTCGACTGATGTTGTCACGCCCCGAAGGTATACTTGTCTGATAGAACAGACGATACCCTTAGTGACAATATATGATACAACATGATATAAGTCCACAACACGAACCTAAAAGCACAGTGGAAGATATAAAACATAGTCTTGACACAAATAGAGATTTTTAAACAATCACACACCTCGTAGAAAACATAAATGGACTGCGTGCCGACATGACTTAACACAACAAATATCTCAAACGCATAAAATCACACCACAAGACTAAAATCCATAAACGAGACAATTTTTACACAACAGACTCTGAAACCTAGTACAAATACAAAGCAACAAAACATAGCATGGAAAACAATCTTGAATGTGACTAGCAGCTAGGACCTCTGAGCGACATACACATTCTCTATCTGCTAACATGGAGGATCAAAGAAAAATAATGAATTGTGAGTACAAAATACTCAGTGGGTATAAAATGATAGTGCATGATATTAAATATAAGGAGATCAAAGGAAACAATGTCAGGAAAATACTTACTAGCGAAGGAAAGAGCAAAAGCACCAACCTAGAAATCCATTTCCAATCCCTACCTTGCTTCCAGTGATTACTGCGCAAGTCTCGATCTTCTGGCGCTGGCCGTCATTGAAGTATTCGGGGACAGAGCTCTGGACGCGGAGCGCATTGGAAGCAATGGAATCAGTAAGGAGGAGGAGAAGGGGAAGCGGTCGAGAAGCAGGAGGAGGATACGGGCGGCGGAGTGGAAGCTGGTTCGAAGAGGAAGCCGAGGAAGAGGCAATTGGCAATGCCCTCGAGGTTCCTTGATTCCGTGATGGCAGCCATGGAAGCGGAGCACAAGGCGACGAGTAGTGAAGAAGAAGAAGAAAAGCTGGGGGTTTTCGGTACTTCCCTTTCTACTCGACTTTAGCTGATCGATTGGGCGAAAAATGATGGAGCATCAATCAATTTGCTGCTTTTCTAGTTAAATTACTTCCTCTACGGTTTCAGATTGATACAGTAAGAATTAGTTTATAGATGTTTTCCTCTTCGCAGTTTATACATATAATGAAGATTTCATACCTCCTGATCTTTTTGTCATGGTTCATAGAAAAAGCTCTCTTATTTACAGTTTGTCAGTGTATTATTAACTTGTCTCCTTGTGGAATAATCTTCATCATAATTCATACTTCTTTGGTTGATGCTACTAATAAATCATAATCTCAGCCCTTTCTTTTGATTTGACCATGGAGATCTCTCAGCACTTATCTCCAAACAAAAAGTTGTATCCCTTCTTTGTTCATGCAATGTTATGATTGCAGGTTCTTGTTCATGCATCTTTCTTATTAGTAAACAAATTATTATTTTGTAGTCACAATGTTATCATCTATCTATAATATTATTGAATGGCACACCTAAACATCAGTTATGTAGTATTTTTTTTTTTGGTCGATAATAGCGACCTTGAGTTTTGTCCTATAGACAAAGTAAAATGTAGCTTAAACAAACAGCAGTCATTGAAAATGGCTGGCTCGGGTTTCATTTGTCAGTTCTAGATTATTTTGTAAATTGTGTGATCTCATTCAATATGTTGCTTGTTAACTTGCGAATTTCGACATGTTCAACTAATGAACATCAATACCTTCAATGAAAGAGAACGGATAATAATCATTGGCAACCTTGAGCTCAAATAAATTATACTCAATCGAATATCTCCGCAAGAACACACGTATCATCACTCTTGAACATTAGTTGTACAAGAACATTTCAGTTGCCTTCGTTTTCAGATACACAATGAAGTCCGAGGCAATGTAAACAATAGAGAGGTATTATAGCAGATAGACACAGTCTATATGCATTGTTTTGCAGGGACGGTACATATCGGTTTATCATCTGATATAAATATAAACACCAATGCTATTGGTTATTTGACGACGATAACAATCCACCTCCACAATGTTCAAATAAAACTACTAGGCGACCAAAAGATCAAAACAGACAAACACCAAAAAAAAACCCAATACTTAATATCTCTTCAGGAAGATGAGTACGTAACCCAGAATTTTGTTTCTACAGATTTTTTTAAAAGAAAAAAAAAAAAAAGCAAAACATATTTTCCTTTTGTGTGGAATGGTTATACCCTAAAAGACATCAGAATCTCCGTTGGGTAAAGGCTCCATGTGTATAACCGATCCCTGATTCCTTACTGGTAGTGAGATGTTTCTCCTGCAAGAGAAACAACACAAGAAGTGTCTTTTTAAATGGTCTGCTGGATCAATGTTTATCAGCACAAAGAATTGAAATCCTAAAGAAAAGCTCATTTCAAACTTTGCAACCATTGTGACTCTTCTTTATGTAATTGTATTGACAACCATTTCAAACTTTGCAAGAAGAAAGTTTGAAGATGTGCTAAACATTGATGATATTTTGCGTGAATACAATGAAAGCATCCTTTACTTGGGAAAGTAGATTATTGTATTTTTGTCTTGTTTCAAGGTTTGATCTAAAGGTTCTATCTGATAGAGTGATGTTAATCAACATGTAGAAAGGAAACTTACAAATAACTTCATGCAAAGGCACAGGTAACCTAAACTTTCATCAAGAGAAGCGTACACTAAAACTATATAGTCTACCGCCTCCAGATTATATCAATGAAGCAATTACACATCCAAGAAATATGATAATAAATTGTTCTGGAAAGAAAAGTGTTAATCATGCTCAAAAGAGCAGCAGTGCTACGAGTAAAACTTTTGCAAGTTCAAAAGAAACATACACTTGTATATATGCAAAACCAACCAGTTCATGCAAAGAGTAATCATCCTTTTGAGAAACGTCATGAATAGAATTATATTCTGGCAAAAGTTGTATTATGCGCAAATAAACGCAAAGGTACAAGTAAAACTTATATGAACGTCAGAGGAATTAATGTTTTGTAAATAGTAAATGAGTAAACCTACTTGATGTGGCCGCACTACTTATCCTGCTGATTTTATCTTCTCGCCACTCATTTCCTAGACAACATGACAATAGGAACATTATCAGCCTTAAAAAGAAACAATGGTTAGAACATCCACAACAAATTTTTTTGCCTTCTTGTGGCAAAAAAAAAAAAAAAAAAAAAAAACATAAGATTAACTAAAAATGCTCATTGTTATGGACGATAAACTGCAATTATAATAACTGACAGACCACAACTGAAGCTGAATCCTTCCGAATCTTCCGAGTTGGGTTCCTCATTGTCACAAATTCCTCCGAGGAGGTTGGGTGAATTCCAACAGTGGAATCAAAATCCCATTTCGTTAGTCCAGCTTTTATAGCAATACTAATCCCCTGAAAGTATATGAAGCTAAACTTTGTGGGCTAAACTGGGGCAACCAGAAAGTAGAAAAGTATGCACTTGAACTAGAGGACACTAACCTGTATAATCTCTGGTGCATCGTCTCCACACATGTGAGCACCTAATACTTTATTTGTATTTGCACACACGATGAGTTTCATAAACACACGATCAGGCAGACCAGAGAGGGTAGCCTTAAGAGGCCTAAAGTTAGCGGTATATATATCAACATCACCATACTCTTGGATAGCCTACATCAGTTAAATTGTTCATATGGAAGTAAAACTTGAAAGCTCTTTCATAAGTACTATTAGTGCATACAAAGTTGGCCTCACCTGCTCCTCAGTTAGACCAACTTGTCCAATTGGAGGTTGACAAAATACAGCAGAAGGCACAGCTCTGTTATAAATACAAAAGAATTAGTTTGATAAGTTCATCAAATTTATCTGCCTCAAAGATTCTGTGTAACATTTACTGAATGTTTGAATTCACAAACTGGAGCTTAGAAGTACATATGGGCATATACTGGACACATAATTATTATAATTTAAGCTGTAACGTTATTGAATTTGAATTCACAAACTGAAGCCTAGAAGTACATATGAGCATGTACAGGAGTACAGAACATATAATTATTAAATGTAAGCTGTATAAAGGCCCATCTTTAATATGCACTATTGCATCTTTGTTGGTCAACCAAAGAGCACAAATCGCAAGAAATATTACCTATGAAAATGTAGCATACTCAAAACCCAAAGGATAGTTATTAAAGATCACAAGTAGTCTCATGTTCAAATAAGCAATGCACATGAAGCACTTAATCCTCAAGAATAGGAAAAGAAGCCCCAAGGTCTTTGGAAGCATATATGAAGATTTCTGGTTTTGTTAGCAAGTATCATAATTAAACCATTCAACAATACTAGGACTATAAATAGTTGGAAATTAAGGTGAAACTGAGAAACCTAGCACCGGAGCATTCCATGAGCTCCAATATTATATTTTACCCTTCCTACTGTATGTCGCGTTTTGAAAATAGAAGTGACTGGAAGCTATACAGCTTTTGAAGGTTACTTTAGATCTTCCTGCAAACATCCAGAAATACCTAGGAACATGTTCCACTCAATTAAAATTCTGGGAAGCTCATGGATTAAAAAGACAAACTCGTATTAATCCTCAGATTGGGTACCTTAAAAGACGGAAAAGAATGAAGGTGATACAAACCAGGATGATTCTATAGGAGAGGGGAAAAATTGCAAGCTTATTATATGAGAGAACCTATCATTCTCCCTGGCATTTGTTTTGAAGAGGAAAACATAGATTTTCTAAAGGAACAAAAAGGAGTTTTGAGATATATATCAATTCTTGTTGACAGTATATGCAAGTTACATAATCAGATTTTCCTTGAATCTCAAGACCAAGAAACATACCACTCAGTTCCAGAACAAGCTGGAAACCAATTACAGATAAGAATTAAAAATAACTGCATCACGTACAAATTCAGAATATGTAATGACTTCTAATCGATAATTAGTGTTCCTATGTGTGTGACAAAAGTTTACAGCTTAGACTTGATGACAGACTTCAAGCTACTAAAGACATCCTTAAACAGATTTATTAGTCCCAATAGCACCTTCCATTAGTACTGATGACTGATGAGGTACCTTTGAAGTGGTTACCGCAATATCTGAAAGTTTTGCCCTTAGGCCACAGAAGCCTTTTTTATTGCTTGATTGATGTAATTAGTTTTCCCAAATAATTATCAAGTTCAGTAAATATTTCATTAATGATGAGATTCTTCTTCTGCTTATCTTTAAAGTTTCCCTTATGTGCAAAACCAGAAATCAGAAGGTGCAGCAAGATCCTGGTACCTTGTGTATAACCAAAAATAGCTAACAAAATAAGAAAGTGCAGCTTAAATAAATGTGATAAATCACACTGAAAGATCAGATATGAAAAACTGCAAATAAACATGATTCATCAACAATAGAAATAACTAAAACTAAAAAACAATGATTATTCAGTTAACTACTGAATCTTGATCAAGAAATGAAAAGATAAACTCAGAAGAATGACTATCTAGTTAACCTTAGCTGCTGGATCTTGACTAGAATATGAAAGATTCTGAACATTCTCTTGTTGTGATGTTCTTCTTTAAATTATTGTACCAATTTAATGAGTTTGTATATCACTCTTTAAAATTTAAATTGCCACTGAAATGCTGTAAATACATACTTGAAATCGGGCTTTGTTGGTTCATTAAGAAAGACAGTTTTAGCAAATGCCCCTCCTTCCATTAGTGCAACAGGAGTCAAGTTTAACCTATCTGTAACATCTCCAACAGCCCAGATGGAATCTACTGATGTCTGAGAATACTCATCAACCTAGAGGAAACAAATAGATAGAATCAAAAAGTTTTGAAAACTTCCAGTGAGTAAATGAAGTGCATAGTAAAAATACCAGAATGGCACCATTCTCAGTCAAGTCTACTCCAACATTCTCTAGTCCCAAGTTCTGCATGTATGAAAGAAAATTATATATAGCCATTATATTAGGTTTGTGACATAACATGTAAGTTAAATTCAACCCCCAAACAACAAACCTTTGTATTTGGTCTTCGCCCTGTTGCAAACATTATATGTGAAAAACCATCAACTGTTCCTCTGTTAGTCCTAAGTGATAATAATCCATCTGTTGACTTGACAATTGCCTGAGGAATCTCCTCTACATGAAACTCAATGCCCCGCAAGGACATCTGTTCAGAAACAAAGTCTCTAATCTGCAGGAACAAAACTGTGAGAGGATGAATCCACAATCAAAAACATAAATGTACTCCTCTTAATTCAAGTTATCTTCCTCACCTCCTCATCAAATCCCCTCAAAACTTTCTTTTGTCGAATAAATACATGAACCTCACTCTTCAACCCATTGAAGATGCCAGCAAACTCTAAAGCAATATACCCACCTCCTACTATTGCAATCTTTTCTGGTTTTGAAGGCAAGTCTAATGCAGCATCTGAGTCAATAGCATATTCTATACCAGGAATCTCTGGAAGATTAGGCCGACCACCAACTGAGATAAGTATATGCCTAGCTGTGTAGAGTTTCCCATCAACTTCAACAGTATGTGGATCAACTATCTGTACCATTAAGACCAAGAAAACAAATAAGCCATAACAATCAAAATCATTTATTCATTAAAATACTAAATTTTAAACTGATTTCAAAAGTGCATCTAACCTTTCCACGGCCTTCAATTAAAGTGACACCAGCATTTTGCAGGATATTTTTGTAGATTCCTGTGAGACGTTGTAGTTCTGCATTCTTGTTAGCTATAAGGGTACTCCAGTCATGTTTTGGTTCAGATTCATATGCCCATCCAAAGCCACGACTGTCTTCAAAGTCATGGGAATATTGAGACGCATACACGAAAAGTTTCTTTGGGACACACCCACGAAGCACACATCTATATAAGAAAGAAGTATATAATCATTTATATGAACAAAAGGTGAATACAATAAAAATAAATGCCAATCATAAAATAATATATTTCCCCTCCGTTTGCTAAGAAAATCATTCTTAATTGAGGAACTTGTATCAAGTCATGTGCTTTGGATGTGTGGCTTTCATGATAAACGAGATTGACTTAAAAAAGAAGAATGAGTTGAAAGTGCCAAAAGTTTATTCACATATGATAGATACCTCAACCCTATTATACTAAATCACAAGGCAAAGTAGGTGATCATTTATGTCTTTAGCATGATACTCCCTAAAAACAACTCCAGCTCAATTAACAACTTCATGCCCAGCTATCTTTATTCTTCTGTTCTTTTTTTTTTAAAAAAAAAATTTGAACAAATTGTCATTCCCTGCTATGGAGGACGTGTCTAGTTGTCTACCTTTAAATACGTGCCTCTTTGGTTTTTCTTTAAATGATCTATCAGCCATAAAATCAAACCCTAAACCCTAAAATCAACATATTTAAATGATCTTTAAATATGGAACATCTCGTATATTAGAATGGACTAAGCTACAAATATATAAATGCCTGTTCAATGATCTTCAACGATCTATCAGCTAAAAAGTATAGATAATAGAATTTGACAACTTAACAATACACCTCCCAAAACAAACTGGAAAACTCAATCTACTTGAAAGAATGAATGATATGAAATGGTAATAGAAATTTATCAAAACAAACATAACTCTCTACATTAAAAGAAAAGTTAAATAGAACAAGACAAAAGAACCAAAACAGGGAGAAAAGGTAAAAAGGGTAAAAGGAAAGTATCAAACGATATTCTAATAAGGAAAAGGAATCAGAAAATAACCAAAACATAACGTAGTTTATTCAAGTATGATAATCTAAAATTCTGGAGAAGATCCACCAAAGTTCAATTTCATACAGGTTGATAAAACAATCCTAGGTCAAAACCTCTGCTCTTTGACATCATGAGTTCAATAGATTAAACATCTCAAATACAATTTGTTAACAGTAAACCCTGAAAAAACATCGACAGCAGCATCTTACAGCAGATGCTACTTGCACAGCAAAAGAACAATATATGAATCAGGGGTAAAATTTTCAGTAAATTAGACAACGCGGATGAATAAAAGAGAAATCTTACGTTCCTCCAACCCCGCCAGCATTTTCCGAAGATATGGTGGAGAACGGTAGCTCGCAGATGGCCACCTTGGCGCCATAGGTCGCCGCGAACCGTGAGGCGCGGACCCCTCCGCTGCCGGCGCCGATAGTGAATAGGTCGAAGTCGAACTGGCGGGAAAAGGAGGCACCGTTTCCTCCGTCGGCGCAGGCGCGGACGGGGAGACGGCGAGAGGGGAGGAGGGAAGGGAAAGGTGGGAACGGGGACGATCGCAAGGCCCTCGTGGAGGAGGCGAAGGGAGGTTTGAGGGGGATGGAGAGGAGAGTCGTGGAGATGGTTCGGAGAGCGACGGCGGAGGCGAGGGCGGGAGGCGGTGCTCGGAGAGACAGGGCGGCCGCCATCGCGAGAAGTAAAGTGAGATTGAACAAATGGAATAAATATATAGAACACAAAATCCAACTTTTCATGGGCCACAGATAGGAGGAAATCACTTTTTTTTTTTAATATAAAGTGGTCTAAATTGTGCATTTGATGTAATTATTTTATCATTTCTCTTGAAATACATTTTCTTAAAATAAACTCAAATTGTTAGTTTTTATAGAATTATTATGTTTCTTTCATCCTATTGCTTGTTTATTATTATTTAAAATTTTCATATGTGTCAATTAAAGGGCTGATTAAGTTAGTGCAATTAGTGACCAACCGAAGTAGTAAATTAATTTAGTCGATCATCATCCAAGCAATTTAGTATATAAGTGACCCTTTACCAAAGTTTTCTTATTCCTATAACATGAATAAATTACAAGATAAAGTGATTCCTTGATTTTTCTTCCAAACCAAGGAGTGTGCCAATTGCCTCTTGTTCTTCATAAAAGGCACAGAAAAAAAAAAAGTATTCATAAATCAAGGTGTAATGATTGATCCACATGATCTTGTTGATTCCAAAGCAAAATTATCATCATAAGCATCAACCAGGTGCCTAACTATTCAGAACTTGTGATTGTGCAGTGTTTACAAATGTGGCACTCTTGTTGAGCCCTTCATCGACTAGAATCCTCACTGCTTCCAGCCCTCTTTGAAAGGCAAAATCTAGCTGCAGAAACCAGATTGTAACATTCAGATATTTGGCTGATCAATCAGTTCTTGCTGTTGAATCAGGTAAGGAAAGATGCAAAAACCTCTTCTTGTTCCTTTTTGTTGAAGGGTCGGAGAACAAAGCTCGCAGGATCCATTTTCCCGGGGGGTCTTCCGATACCTTGACAAGAATGTATATAAGTTTAGGAAACCATGTAAACTGTATCTGAAAGTTGCCTATCTCACCTATTCTTAAGCGAGGAAATTCATGACTTCCTTTCAGGTGATTGATCACGCTCCGCATCCTGTTAGAACAATCTCTGTTGCTTAACAATGAATAGTTGCATCAAGGAGAATACAATACAAATATATATGGTAGATTGTTTGGGTCTCTGAAGTTGTTAGATTAAGAACTGAAGTGGCACTCTAGATAAAGCTCAGAATCACCTAACATACCAATAAGATGTAAATAAAACCTTGACTTAACCTAGTCCACCAGTATTCATTCGATGTTCTAAGATCATTTCCTTAGATGGTTTAGTCATTCAAAATGTGGGTGTAGATAAGTATTGCCTTGTCGTAGATCTTCCATTTTCACAGTAATACCGCCAGTAATCTCAAGTATGTATTGCCCTTTCATCCTTGAACTATGTTTGAAGGACTATTTAAGTCATGTGAACATTATGAAGAAGCTCGTATTAGTCTGAATAGTAATAATAATCTGGTGCCGGTTCATGAGAAGGCTTTCAAATTTTTGTGAAATGACCATAAATGAACTCACTACTCTTGACAAGATGGTGCAAAAAAACTTGATGGGCAGAAATATATTACCCATTATGGCCACCGTGTCCACCTTTTGGCAATAAGCGCAGTTTTGCAAATGGCAAATCTAAATCATCATACATCTAAATAGCAAAGACATTGGATTATCATAGAACATAAAGTACAAATAACGGTCACCTAGTAAACACAACAAAAGCTTTTTACCAAAAGCACTTGATTGAGAGGTACATTGAAGTATGAAACTATTTGTCCAACCTGAAATAGTGTTCAAGATATGATGGTTTAGAAATTGCATATAGATATTGGCATATAAACTTATCAATTGGAAAATGGCAGTATTAGTTACCGATTCACCGCTAGCATTCATGAAGGTTTGTGGTTTTGCAAGCATGACAGGAACATCACAAATGAAACCTGAGTAAAGAAAAGAAAGTAGAGCCCCCCAAATTAAATAAGAACAAACTTACAAAAGATAGCATGTCATTCTTTTAGACATAATTGATTTAGTTTCTGTAAAGTTGAAAATAGGCAGTCATGTTACTGATTGAATGGGGCATATTCACGAACACATTCATGTAATCAAGACAGAACTTATAAACAAGACCTCAAGGTAAGTCATTGCAAAGCAGAAAGAACACAGGAGATTATGGTCTAACAAAAACCCAATATACAATCTTCTAACTGATCCTTGAAACAACATAGACATGCAACCAGTAATGAAATTCAATAGCAGGGTTGCATCAAAATTCAATTGTAATATTGAATATTGATGGCCATTTTGACATCCAAAATTACCAAAATTACCTTTTCCAAACAGAGCTCTTGAACGCATAGTACTCATGGATATGCCTTGAGATTCTGCTATAAAATCTATCATCTCAAAACCCACCTAAAACATAAGACATTTCTATGTTAATATTAAGAGTTAAAGCTAATGATTTAATGATCGTGCAATGATGGATAGAATGGTGCATTTGAAGTTTCAGAAAAGCATCAAGCAAATTGGGTAAGCAACCTGTATGATACATTGAAAAAAGTTACGAAACATTTTGCATTCAGGAATGTGAAGGATGTTAACCCTATATCACTGGTGTTTTATAATTGATTACTCAGTACAATTTCTTTAAAGTGCAGGCCTAGAATGCTTCTTTTAAGTATGACTTGCTTGCTACATTTAACTCATCGGTCAACCACTCTTTGCTAATATATGGCTAAAGGGGAATTTGAATGAGGTGCAAGAAATGGGAGGTCAGACAACACATTGTTTCCTTTCCATATGTAGAGTTTATCATTGTTGTTGAGCCAGTCAACCACATTGCAATACCACACAAAATGCTCTCCTGTGTCAAATAAATTGGGTAGGCAAGCTCCCTGGGATGACCCTTCCATTGGCAAGTTGGCCACCATAAATAAGCTAACAATGCACTCTAATGGAGCAGTTTCAGAGCTCTTAGAAACTGGCCTCGTTAAAATCCACCTTTCAGCCCAATTTAGGCATCAATACAGCCATCAGTGTATCGATTCCTATTCTGCCATAGAGAAGATTGAGTGCAAGCAAAGTGACGACCAAGACATGTAGTCCACGAGTGAGCGTAGTTCGGAGCCCATAACGATAACCATACAAGGAAGTGAATCAAGCTTATGTAGGCTACACATTTATCAATTTGCAAAGCTCTCCAAACCAAAAACTTTTATTCTTAGGGGTAAAACAATCGAAATGAAGGGGTATGACATAAAACCGAACATGTACGAGGCATGTTATCAAAACAAAACGGAACGTTCATAGTACAAATTTAGAAAGGTACTCAGGCTCTTACATTATGCCGTGTCCCCTGATATATCTTTCCAGGGTTTCCGAGCCCGACGAGGAGCCAAGGCCTGCGGCTAGATTCGCTGGGGGCCAAGGAGGAAGCGGAGGCGTGAGGAGGCGAGAGAGGGCGCTGCGTCGACAGAGGCATCTGCATCGTCCTCCGAGCCGCACTAGCGAAGACCGGGAAGGGAAGCCGCAGTCCTCCAGCGGAGGCGGACGCGGAGGAGACGACTGCGCCAAGCATCACATCAAACAGAGGTGCCGTCACGCAGCCGCCACGGATGACCAGCGATGTAGCGGAGAAACCCTCACCATTTGCCTGGGAAATCTATTGGAGAATGATCCGACCCCACACGACCGGACGAGTGAAGATTTTGTTTGTTGTTTTTTTAAGTAACTCCTATAGATTACTATTTTCATTTTAGCCCCTGTACTCACGTGGCTAAAGGTGAATAGTGAAGATAAATTACATGTGACTATTAGCCCTGCACTCACAAATGCTACTAGCTCAGCATTCACAAATGCTAGCGAATTGCCTTTGATAGTTCAATTATTAACATTTTACTCCCCGGTATATTCGTTCATATCATAGAAAAAATAAAAAAATTTAGAAAAAAAGTAAGGAATAAACACATAATAATGGGTCCATACTGTATAGAAAGTAAAAATGATAGCCTATAAATTTTTATATCTATCTTTAAACTTTTCTTTAAAATTTTTTTCCATCATTTCTCTTAGCAAATAAGCCCTCTCAGCATTAATGATAGGCTTAAAGAAAAAATTCAAAGAAAATTCAATGACACTCACATAATGATAGGGCCCACTATTTTACTTTTCGTGAATCCCATCACCTTACATGAGTGTCATTAAGATTTTCTTTGAAATTTTTTTCTCTATAAATTATTTCCCTAATAATAAACGGAAGGATAAAGCAACAGCATCATGAAAGTACCCTCTTCCTACCTTTTTTAATTTTTTTTTTTTTACAATCAACGACTGTAGCTTTACTCAGCAGGCTGGATTTGCACTGCTGCGTCAAGGCACTCGGGATGGGGCTGGTGAACAGGTAGCCTGAAAGATCCAAGCTTTGGAGGTACAAAAGGTCCCCAATCTCCGGCGGGATAGAACCGGAGAAGAAGTTACCGTAAAGGACCAAGCTTTGGAGTCTCCGGGAGGCGAAAGGCCAGTGGGGAGTCCTCCGATGAGCCGGTTGTTCCGGAAGGGAGGTAGCCTACCACTTCTTCTTAGGCAGGCTCAAGGCGGCCACGGATCCGCCCCTGCAAGCGATGCCGTTCCAGGAGCAGGGGTCCTGTTGGGAGGAGTTCCAGTTGGCCAAGGGACAGTTTGGGTCGTCTCGAACAGCGAATTTGAAGGAGAGGAGGGCAGTTCATTCGCTGTTATTGCCGACAACGAGAAGGAGAAGAGAGGGTGTAAAAGCAGAGAAGGAAAAGAGCCAAGACAGGAGGAGGAGTTGGCGGCGGTGGTCACAAGGCCATGAGGATGATGCCAAACATTGAACTTAACCGTTGGAGAGATAATGTAGACGTAAGGAATTCAGCGGAGGAGATGAAACGAAGAAAGGCAATGACTCGGGGAGCCGCAGTGATTGAGCAACGGAGAGAAGACGACAGAGGAGTTGATGAATGTTAATTCATATATAACAATTTCCAATGAAAATATTCATTCATTTGAGTTAGGTTAAGCAACGGAGGAGGACAAGCTAACAGAGAAAAGCAACCCTTGTTCCTACAAATGTCACTAATTTTATTCGAAACCGACTACCTTGATTTAATCAAAATTGGCTGTTTTGTTGAAGGATACAAAACAAAGATCCAAGTGGCTGTTTTGAAGAATCAAAGAGCGAGGTCTGAAACAAAGAGATACATTTCAAAGTGTTAAGCAAGTCACTTGATGCAAGTAGGTCCTTGAATTTGGAAACAACTTTTTGCAGAGAATTTAAATAGAACCTATGAAGTTTCTGCAACAAATAAGTTCACCCTGACCTCCTAACTCAAAATAACAATTGAAATCATGACCTTTAAGTGTAGCAAAACAGCATAGTCAATTAAGACAGACGACATCAACAATCTCTACTATGTAGAATAACATATGTGCGAGGCAAAGCTGCAATGGTTTGGGATCTCATCAGCATTGACCCACTTCTCCAACGGTCAACACATCAATCTCAGTGCATCTATCATCTTACTGGTGTGCTCTACGATGTATGAAAACGTACTTGAGCAACCAATTTAATTCGTTCAAAGAAAATAGGGGACACCAGACCGTGGCCCCCGCATTTGATTATTCTCCTCTGTTTCTGTGAAGAATTTCACCTCCCTTTCCTGTCATCATGAAGGGAAAAGATCTTGAAAAAGGGTATTGGAACATTGGGATCGGAAGTACTTCAAACTGTTTAGTATGAGCTGAACAAGAAACTAGACTGTTACATAATTGGTAAAGGTCACTTCACAAAGCTTTATATGTATGATGGCCATCTGAAATAACTAAGTTCGCAAACAACTCCAAATCAGATATAAGGTGCGGTTGTCATACCATGTTTTCGTTGAAGCTCAATATTGAAGCTACATTCCCACACCTGTAACAATAATTAGGCGCTGACCAAACCTGCAAAAAGTTTATATAGCCAGTAGGAATTAGAATTTGCGAAGCTAATCACCAGATTAAAATTCAAGCATATAAAGATATCAAGTAATAGATAAAAGAAGGATCTAATTGATGGCGCTCAGAAACTTGTACTGCAAGTAACAAGGAAAGAGAGCTGTTTGTGCTTGAGAATAACTTGCCGTTACAAGTCCCTTATCGAACATATACTTGAGGCCTTCTTGGACCAACTGATGAGCCCGACAAACTAGATCTAGTTTGTTTATCTGATTGAACTGTGAATACAAAGCTTTTGATCAGTGCAACCAACTTAGCTACAAACAAGCTAGAAAAAAAAAACAGAAATATCTGCGTACTTCTGTTGTAACCCTTGATCCAAATAGCCAACCTGCACCTCGAGGGCTAACGGCCCATGTATCAATTTCTTCTGGGTCACTCCACATGAGATCACAAAAAGGACCTTCATGGGGAATTTCACAGTTGCGATCGATAACCCTTATCTGCTCACCATAAAAAGAAAAAAAAAATGAGGATACTAATTATAAGAAAGAAATCTCAGTCATTTCATTTTTTTGACATGCACTTGTACTTTTCATTCTTTTAATTACCAAATGTAGTTCTCTCCGTATTATGAAACAAAAACAATATCTTCGACTAGGTAACATAAGCAGCATAGCCGACCCCACCTAGTGGGATAAGGCTTGGTTGTTGGTTGTTGTAGGTAACATAAGCAGCAACAAGTTGCCCCAGGCCAAGATATAGTAAGAACTGATTTGACATGAAGAAACATCTATACATTCCAACCAGATCTTAAAAGTTACCAAAGAAACAGACACATAGTTGCTGTCAATGCAACAATTTGAAATTCCATTAAAATGTAACAGAAGGCATAGAGGTCATACTTAAAAAGTTTATACAAACTCAAGACACCACTAACGTGACAATCAAAAGCTTATTGGCAGACATAGTTTATGATTTGTGCACACAATTAAAAGCAAAGAAAAGACGAACCTGATCAATTGTTCTTACGTCTGGAGAAAGGCCACCATGGACACAAAGTACCTGAATTCAAATGTTATGTCAATAAAGCAATTGATTTTCTGACACAGCAAGGGAAATTCAATTTACTATTATTTGAGAATGCACGTGCACTCAAGTTTGAGTAAAATGGCTTACAGTTCCATCTACAATTGCTGATAGGGTAAGGTAGTCAAATACATCTGTGCAATAGCGCCATGCATTTGCATTCCCATACTTCCTCTGGCATTCATCATAAAATCCATAAACCTATGAAAGTCACATTCCAAATTAATATGTATTAAATTTGATTAAGTTAGTGTAAAGATTTAACCAAATTATATAATGAAATCTGATTGTTACGTGATTAATGACAGTGCCATTCAGGTCATGATCAGCCAAGCAAAAAATTGCAATATCTTCAAAAACAGCAAATTTGATTCATTTATTTTTTTAAAGCATCTATTTCCATTTTAAGTTTATACCTTCAAGGACTCTTATCTATATATTTGTGTCAGACACACTACACTTTCATTGACAGCATATTTAAAGGTAAAGTAGTGTTAGATATGCATGCACAAGGCAAAGTAGCAAAAGAACATGTAAACAGTAACTTTCATAGTCATAGCAGATGCATTTAACCAAAAACAACATCTCAGGATTGAAGGTTTATATTTAAGCATCATCCCTTCTTAAGATCTGGAATTTAAGCATCAGAATGAACACAACAAACCTCAAAAGTCATTCAAGAAAACAAGATCTTCTTTTATAACATACATCCAGTATAAAAACTAAAGATTCATCCAGATATGAGTAGTGGAATATTGAAAAAGTGCAACAAATATGAATTAGATATAGTGAAATAGAAAGGTGAGCTTTGACAAAGCATTTATCTATCAAATCTCAAAAAGACAGTTTATATAAAAATAAAGTGGTGAAATGTGACATATGAGATACATATGCATAATTTTAAAAACTGAAGCAAGAAACAAATGCAACTAAAAGTGAAGAATATCAAATATTACTTTGTAAAGAAATTGTTGCATCAAATAATTTTCATCTCTGTAAAGAAAGATCAGTATGCTTATGATTGACTCCATAATAAACAGAGCACACTACCCAATAGAATTACCTGGGTTAACTGCCTGCTCTCATGATTGCCTCGCAAAAGGGTGATATTTGCAGGGTATCTGATGTACAAGGAAATCAAAAATTAATATGAGTTGGACGTGCTTCGTTAAACTCAGTGAAATGGCTAAAAGTAGCTCCTGATAAGGATCACAAATGATTAGCTCCATAGAAATCTTTTTCAAGAAAATGTTAAAAGTGTCATACACAAGAGTATTCCCTGGGTTAAAATTATAAACACATTCTACAAAATAAAAACATGAATTAAACCATTGTATCCCTTCCAAGGTGAGGCAACGGAAAAAAGAAAGCTCCAGGTATTTATTTAAACAATAACACTCCATAAACAAGAAAAATAATGTTGCATACATAAAGCTTCTAAACTGCATTTATAGAGTTCGACTTTCACAAATATCCTTTCTAATGCCCAATCAGCTTGAAGAGAAGCAGGTACTAGTTGAGCATTCACCTATCTTTAGTGGCCAAGAGATGTGGCATATGTTAGAGGAATATTAAAATCCAAGCTGATCGACTAACTCTGGAACTCAAAAGGAACAAATTCATCATATAATGACCAAAATCTTATCCAAATAATCTCTTGAATAATTTCAACTATAATTATACTTCACAAATAACTTGTTTTAGACTATTGACACATCATTTTCAGATTATTCCAATGCAATGGCCAGTATCTTGTTATTTTAGCATAAACAAGCACTTTCCAGTATACAGAGACATAATGGGAGACTAAGAGAGTTAAAAACAGACAATGTAGCATATACTGATTACCTAGCTTTTAGCAGCAAAAGGATTGTGAAAACTTCAAGACTGTTATAACCACGATCAACAAAATCACCCTGGCAGATATATTGAGAAATTTTAATTCACAATACATAGTAGGTATTCTCACAAAAATATAAACAAACAAAACGGACCAATATTCTTTAGAAAATGAGAAATTCACCATAAAAATATAATTTGTCTCAGGAACATGACCTCCAGTTTGAAATAGCTTCATTAGATCATGAAACTGACCATGAATGTCACCACAAACAGTGACAGGGCTATTAACAGGTTGTACATTTGACTCCTCTATAAGTATCTCTTTGACCTGTCAAGGAAATTAATATGAAAACTGGAAATTTTAGACAACAATTAGGATCGTTAAAATATAACACTATCCTTGCACATGTAGTTGGAGAGCAAGTACTGAAAATCATGGCTTTCCTTGGAGCTGTCAAGTATTTTTTAAGTCAATTATCAGTTTATGTATGACAAACTCAGAAGGATGTTCACCAAATGAGGGCTTGCCTTCATGTGTGTATTATATATAATATATGGGCATGTTATTGGCCTTTCCCTTCCTCAGAAACAGAAGGAAATTGTACAGATATCTCAAACAACTAGTCAAACAAGAAACCAACAGTTAATTATCTAGTTTGCATGTTGACCACAAGCAGGAAAGTGGATATTTATCTACGAACAATGATTTTGTAGTGTATTTCTCCTTCCAAACAAAAAAAAACAAATAACATTGTTTCAGCTATTGCTATAGACTTTAACATCTCTTTGCCTGTCTGCCAAACAAAGTTAAGCTAAATATGATTTCACAGTACATTTCTACATAAAATTAGAATTGTTAAGGACAATCTCAAACAAAAAAAGGGGTGAAGATACTTCACTTAATCAACCAACTTGAAATTAGCTACACTTCCTATCATTACTTGTTGTCAGCACTCAACAATGCAGTATGGAAGAAAAGAAAATTGGCAAGCATGACTTTGTAGTTGCTATTAAATTGTTTCATGCTTTGACCACAAAACACAAAATACAGCTCCCATCTGATCATCAAGCAATGTTAGTTTCAATTATCAAGAATCCAAACTGATCTAAAACTTTTACATCAAATAAGGTGTTACTTTTAGCAGCTGATTCAGAATCTATGTAACCAACATAAAGAGGCAATATATTGTCCAACATGGAAAGTTTTTGCAGTCAAAGATTACTCTATATAGCCAAAAGGAAATCAAATGAATGCTTTATTTTTTGTACGAGCTCTATAATTTACTTTTCAATATTGCTAATGATATAGCATCATGTAGAACCCCATGAAGCGATAAAGATTCATGCACACTATCCCACCAGTTGAGACAAACATATCATAACATTGATAATAACTTCTTTAATTATATGTGAACACTATTCCACAAAACATAGACAAGGAAATGCAGAAATTTGAAAGGTCAAAACTCCTTCACAAAATCACTTTATCAAACTTCTAGTACATAGAAAAAGAATTGGTCGCGGAACACAGTGATTGATGGTGTGAAGAAAGGAGCTTGACCATATCAAAGAAATCAAAAGTATGATGAAGTAGTCAACCGCAATAAATGCGAGCCTATTAGAAAATGTTCCCAAGTTTGTCAAGCTCACATCATTCTCAGGTGACCTACAGTAAAGATGGGAGGATTCTGAAGAGGAAGTTGAAAGCAGCTTCCCCAAGAAAAGAGATGTGTAAAATTTATATAAGTTGATGGATGAGACTCCAATCTTGCACCAAAATAAATTATAAATATGAAGAAGAAACAATACATGTGATGATTAACCATTAATATCTGAGAGACTGAGACGTTGAGCTAATAATAGTTAAATTGTGAGTGTGCACGATTGAGCTTACACTAATGGGGTTGATTACAAAGGTAAGATAACCGAAACTTGTGACGACCACAAAAGTCAAACCTCGGCCCCCCATGTATGCACTCTCCAACTCACATTAATTCCGAAGAGTGTATCATAAAGATCTCATGCCATGAAAATAATGTTAGATTACACGAACTTCATCTCCTACAATATTATCACAAAACTGAATTCCTCCAGATAAAGAGCCTACTTCCCATCGACACAAGTTTAGCGTGAATCTTGAAAACGAACATAAACTGTGGTTGGATTACATACCAGGGAATAATTAACACATCTAGGTACCATTAAGAACTGAAGGCGTGTAACAAACCCTAGAAGAAGAATCTTGGGGGAAAAGCACAAACTAAGATCAATAGCAGAGACGGGGGGAAATGCCCTAGCGTACATATTCGCAGAGGAGTTGAAGCTCATGTTCCTCAAGATGCTGCCCTTCCTTCACCTTGGAGATCCATTGATCTAGCTCCATGGCGAAGCGAACGAATTCCGATCCTTTGGGACGTTTCGATCTCCGATGAAGCGAGACGAGGCGGAATCGGGATCGAACCGGTTTCCGAGATGGGGGCGAAGTCAGAAGTGGTACGAAGCGGAAAATTGCAAAAATAACAGGTAGCGATTTTTTGTAGCAGAAGATATAGATATATAGCGTATCGGACCCGATTTGTTTCCTAGCTTATAACGCTTTCTTTTACCACAAATGAATAATAATAATAATAAAAATCAAATTCATAAACAACAACTCATTAATCATAATGTTAATCAAATTCCTTTCAATTCTCCTCTTCACCGTAAAATAATTCAGAACGAAAAGACCAACCCGCATTTTGTCGGCTGTCGGCCGGCGAACTCCGACAAACCTCTCTCCCTGCCTGTCGTTTCAAAATCACAGACGCGCAGCTAGCCATCGAAAGAAGTCCGTCCCTCTTTGTCACTTCCCCGAACTGTAAGAATTAAATACATGAATCAAACGATATACTGTAAACACTTACAGTGATTCTTCCGATGTAATAATATTCTGAAGACGAAGAATAAAGTTCTTACTTATTGTCGGAAGAGTGATCACGGACTCGAAAAGCTCTCCACAATTCCACAAACCAAATCTCTGTCGCCCTTGGATATTCTCGTTCTCGTCGATTCTTGTTTCGCGCACTTGTCACGCGAACGAC
>JBAMIE010183469.1:0-12891 GCA_037177295.1 Kaempferia parviflora | reverse complement strand
TTTATGTAAGGAATTCTAAAGAATCAAAATCTAGATGATGCATTCTTAGGATCATCAAGGTATTTGATGCTAAGACGGGGAGGCGAGGATGACAAAAGAGATGGCCAACTTATGATGTGAATAGGACTATAAATGAATCATATGTTCATGAGCAAACATGATGTTCCGCTCGGTAAAGTAATTTGTTTATGTTTGTGAATAAGTTTAAACAGCTCATTAAATTAGATAAATAAATTTGAACACATTGTTTGTTTCGTTCGTATTCATGAACAAGGATTGTGCATGAATAATATTCACGGATAAAGTTTATAAATTATATTTATCAATAAAATTTTTATCAACATGGTAAATATATTAAAAAAAACTTTCAAAATTAATACAAATTTAATGTCTAATCAAAATAAACTTGAATTGGAAATTCAATAACATTTAAAAGAATCAAACTCTATATCTTATCAAATAAATTTGAACATTAAGAAATTTAATTTGGCTGAGCTCATTTATAACCCTAGATACGAACACATACGACAAATGATGGAGGGGAGACATGGACTTAGTCTCAGACGTAAACTCAACATCAATCTATGAAGGAGAAGGATGCAAATGTATAACATTGACAGTGCAAGAGAAAAAAAATAAAGAAGTGGGTCCCAATTTTATGTTGACCGACAAATTTTAAGCTGCCTTATAATTATATTTTTAAGATAAAGAGGACGGCGATAGGAACGTAGATTCAAGATATTTTTGAAAGAAAAAATAATATTGTGCGGCTCTCTAATTTTTATTCGATTTTTTTATATAATTTTTGTGCTAAGATTAGATTTTTTAATTATATTAAATTTCTCAAAAGAATGATGAACTTGGGTTTTAGCTTCCATCCTCTTGTATACAATACAAGATAATTCCTTGTGTGCTATTCAACTCTACAAGTTAATAATTATCTGTAATTTATCTTTCAGTGTGGCCTTAGAATAAATTGACAGAGACACTAGGGGTGAGTAAATCACTGTCACACCGCCACCACGATAACATTTAAGCCCCGTTGATGCATTAATAATCATTCACCTTTCCTACCTTTGAGAGAGCAATAATTGGGCTAACTAATTTTGATGATAGTTGATTTGCTTCTACGGAAGTTTTTCATCGACCAACCAGGTAAATTGAAAACCGTTAATGGAAGCTCATTCAAATGGCTAACATTTTTAGACTCGCTTCTTACTAAAATAATCTTTTATAATACACCGCAACTGAGATTTAAATTTTGTATCCCTTATTATCCATTAGAAGATCTAAACATTGATTCAGTTTAAAAAATTAGATACCTTAACAAATAATAATAATAATTATGCCCTTAAAAAAAAAAATAATAATTATGCTCACCATGTGATTCGAGAAAGGCCATTCCCACTTGTAACATTTTGAATTTTTATAATTTTTTTTTTGTAAAAAAAAAATAAAAGTTTGATTGCTACACACAAGAAAGGCAGATTCAAAGATAATGATCACATTGAAAAGTAACTATATCTTCTTAACTTTTCAAGATCTATCATTTTATTTTTATTTTTTATTTTGCAAGTGTAGGTGACATTTCAACGTCACAATCTTGACTCATTGGTCATTTTCAAGATTGGTTTCTTTTGAAAAATTGAAAACTTTGGAGTGACCATGCTGTTCAAGATTAGGCAGAAGGTTTAATAATTGAGTTTCTTTGAGATGGAATTCCTCATCAGTGTTTCTGAAAGGATTCTCTCAGTCTTTCTTTTAACCTAAATTTAGCCAAGAACTATCCAAACACACATCAAAGCTCATGGTCTAGAGCTCAAATAGATCGAGTCAACGCTGCTTTCGGTTCCTGAGTAGGTATATGTCATATTGATCGATAGGCTTCATAATGTCATGTATGTTTTCCCTTCGTCGACAAGGAGATAAAGCAGCGACATTATCCAGTAACTTCACAAATTCATTGTCCAAAAGCACAAGAATGTTGACTGAAAATAAAGCACCAAATATAACTTTACTTTTGTTTCAGGAGCAGAAACAATCTACAAGACATTATTCTTACTATTTTGGAAAGAAGTCGAAATAAATTCACTGTCAAAAGAGTCACAATGGCAAGATGAGTATTCATGATTTATGGGATGTCGGCATTGCTAGCGAGATCCCTTGGCCGGAGGTGTCCTTCCATTGCTGCGTGACGGTCTTGATCTGAGTATAGAATTGCACACCAGCTTTGCCTGCGCAACAATAATCAGGTCAAGGAGAAGTGAGTTTTACATTATAGAGGTTGGCGATTAGCTAATGTGTGCAAAGTCGTACCGTAGAAGTTTAGATCCCCAGCAAAAGAAGCCTTGGAGCCAGTGAATGAGAAGAACGGCAATGGTACAGGAATCGGCACATTGATGCCAACCTATCGATCATACAGGAAACAAAAAGGCGGTGAAATGCAATCGTTATACTAATATGCCGGGCGACATTAAACAAGGTGTTATCCGTTGCATCCAAGATTCCTAGACTCGGAAGGCAATGAGGGTTATTCTTCATTCTTCTTCTGGCTATTTATATAAAATTTGTTCACCATTCAAACAATGCTTCGAGATTCATGCAAATACATACAATGTAGGTACTAGGAATGCATAGAAGGATTCATGGGAAAAGGGAAAAGAAAAAGATAATACAGACTGAAATAGCTGGAAAATTCTACTAGAACATAATATCTACGAAGTCTCTCAGATGGGGAATTAGTAGTTTTTCTATTTGTCCACATATGGAGGTTGGAATGGCATCGGGAGTAACATACCTGACCAGCCTCAATTTCAGTTTGAAATTTTCTTGCAGAAACACCTGATGTCGTAAATATGGATGCCCCATTGCCATATCTGTGATAGCAAGGTGCAGTTCAGTTAAATCACAGAACTTACAAAACCTAAGCATGGAAATGAGGTGAGACACTACTTGTTACTATTCACAATTTGGATAGCCTCATCGAGGTTGTCAGCCTGTCAGAAAAACAAAAATTAATTATTGTATATAAACACGAGAAAGAAACTTTGAACGTTATGATAATTTGGTTTACCGTCATCAAGAGGAGAACTGGACCAAATATCTCCTCCTGTTCAGATTAAAAAAAGCATCAAATTCGAGCTTATACAAGGGAAAGAAAAGAAAAACTGGACAATGTCATACCTAGTGACTGTGAAAACTAATAGATTTTTCAAGAATAACCTAGCGGGGCAATATAATTCTTGCCTGATATTAGTTAAGCTGAACTGTTTTATGATGAATAAACAGCATGTCATTCTCAATGTTACCCATTATCACAGTATGGACTATATTACTCTATCATGAATCAAAAACAAAAAAGCAAATCCCCTTCTTCTATTGTATTGCTGAACCAGTTACTTCCCAATTCAGCCATCTTCCCCTATGACAGATATGGAAAGAATATAGATTTAGGTAACAATGAAGCTTCTAGTACTTGACTGCCACACTTTTTACTCACCTTTATTGGAGTTTTAATCCTTGAACCGAGTAGAATAGTCAAAACCATTTCAGGTTGCCATGTAATCTAATCATTTTTTATTCACCGTAACAACAAAAGGAAACAACTAAAAATATTTGCAAGTTTCTAACATTGTAGAGTAATACATATGACACTATAATTCCAGTAGTGCAATTACATTTTATAAAAAACCTAACTGTATATAGTTGGTGGGTATCCTACCAGTTCAATAAAAGGTGTTCATGTCTAAAGAACACATTACTTTAATACTTGCTTGAAAGTTTGATGTCTTAGAGTTAAAATGCTACCATGATTACAACAGCATGGCATAGTTGCCAAACAAGAAAAGAAACACGGGAGCAAGGGAAGATAAAGATACCTTGTAGCACTCCATGTCCCCTGTAATATCAGCTAAAATGGTAGGGCCAACAAAGTTTCCATGCTCATGACCAGGAACCTAAATGGACAAAATAAATTTACTATATTTTCATGAATAACAGCACGAACAAGTGACATTTTGGTAATTCTGATTCACATAGTTAGGCAACGACTTCAAGAGCAGTAGGTAACTAGGTATATAAAACTATAGTCATTTCGGTTCACAGGGCAGAGTTCCTTATAAAGTTTCCATGAAATTATTACTTCTATGTTTTATTACAAAAACGAATAAGAATTATTAATTTCCATGAAATTATTATTAACTAATTATTCTTCTTAGCTATCCCACTCCATTTGAAAACTACCCATTCCTCCTCTATTCCATTCACCAAGTGACCCATCTGAACTAGGTGAGCTGGGTCACATTTGCTAAATGAGTCGAGAGAGCTGGACGAACGAGTCAGGCAGGCTGGGCCAGATGGATCAAACTGACTGACCAAGCCATGTGAGCAGACTAAGCAGGCTGAAGAGATCAAGGTGAAGGGGCTGGGTAGGTTGAGCAAACAATTTTCTGTTACTTTATCATAATGAAGATTTTTTCCTTGTCTATTAAATGACAATGATTCATCAAATTCTATTGCATGAACCAAACTGAGAGTAGATAGCCATATTTCATTGCCTATCAATTCCATTCAATGAATCAAATACAGCGTAAGTGTTGTGAACTAGTCACTTCGTTTGCAGTATAATCTTTTGGCTGAGATGCTTAACTACAATTGGCATGAGAACTCTCTCTTGCAGACAAAATGGTAACTGATTTCATTCATATATACCATGCTTGTTAGCACAATTACACGTACTTCTTTAAAGAGGTTCTCTCACCTGCAGTAAACCCAATCCTTAAATGTTACTTTGTAGGTCTTCATAAAGGTGACTTTTGTGTGTTCATGTTGTATTAATAAAGATACAAATATAACAGTATGTCAAGGCCAAGTTCATCACAATAAAAACGAGAGACCTAAATTGGAAAAGATCATTATTGATGGGATGCTATTAAACAACAATAAGTAAAAAAAGAATAGTAAAGATAAAATTTAAGAAATATGAGGTGGCATGCTCACTATAATGCCTCTGCCATCAAGCACAACCCTCGCACCACTTTCTATGCCACTTTGAATCAATTTGCTGATGCGATCCTTGGCCTGCCAAATAACATGGATAGCCCAACAAAATTAGACAAGAGGTTTAAGGGGAAAGTACTGTCAACCATATCAAATATCTATAACAATTTAAGTGAAACATTGAACTAGAAGCAGCATGCTAAAGTCATACAAGAAACTGGCTAAAACATCAAACCATGTAGAAGATCATCTAGCTATGGATGGGCAAAATAGGGACCAAACTTTATGAATAAACTCCTAAATTCCTCATTGTTGGATTAGGCAATGAGTTTGAGAAAGCTTGCAAATGATTAAAAAATTTCCCAAATCCTTGATTAATCGCCATAAAAATATACAAGAGCTGACCTCTTCATGTCAGGTCCAAACTGTAAGTTTCTCCAAAAGATATACCAGTATCTAAAGGCCCACACTAATGAATACTACATGTATGAGCCAGAGATACTTTCTAATTATTATAAACTCAGTTTATTAATGCTTCTGTCTACGAAAATCTAGAGCCAACTAATATAACCTTGCACAACAATTTCAGATCAATTTTACTCTGGTCTGGGTGTTTGCTGTCATTGTTTTGTTGGCAAATTGCACAGCTCATACAAGTCAAAACCCTGTTTCTTCTTTAATTTGCGATCAGAGATTATAGAATGTACATAGGCACATAACTGGGACTCAATGAAGAAAAAAATCCCACTTATGTGAATATGCCTGAGTCCACTATTATTGCTTTTTTAGCTACAACACTAGTGCATTCAAAACATGTAGTCAAATTTTATACCCAAAATAGTATCTAAAAAATTCCATCCCACCTAATCTACTTGCATTAGGAATGTTTAGCCAAATAATATAATAGAATATCACCTACAGGCAAAGAAAATAATCATCATAAATTAACTACTTGTGGCACTTAATCATTACTTGGATTATTTGATTAGAATCATATGAGGGGGGAAAACCAACTTCACGTTGATCAGTATGGTTGTACTATCTTACTTTCAACCACTAAATTGGTTGTACTAAACTACCAACTAAATAAGTAAAAAATTGCGGTTTCAATTAAGGGGAACACATTCAAGAATTGAAAGAAAGGAAAAAAAAAAAGAGAGTGAAGAGTTAGGGATCATCTCCATCACCAATCTCTATTTCCATACAGTCGTTCAAAAAATAAATCAAACTTCCAACAAATTTAGTAAAACGTAATTAGTAATTATTATCTGGCCTAGCGATATCAGTGAATGACTAAGATTAGTTAAGTGTGAATGCTTGGAATAAGAATTAGTATGAGGAATCTGCATAATTGTTGTATACCTGTCGACTGATTACAGGACCAAGGTCAGTCCCTGGCTCAGTTCCGGCATTTACCTTCAGTTCTTCGGCACGTCTAGTTAGTTCATCCTCCCTGGTAAAAATAAAAATCACTAGCATGCCCCTCTTATAAAAACAGATAAATATGCATAACTACTAGATCAACAATCATATCGATATACCATGATTTTGAGCCTCCAACAAACACAGCAGTGCTCAGTGCCATGCACCTTTGACCTGCAGCACCAAATCCAGCAGCAATCAAAGAATTCAAAGTTGCATCTGGACTGGCATCAGGCATGATAATTGCATGATTTTTTGCACCCATGTTTGACTGAAGAGTGAAAAATAAAATGGCATTTCCATCATCGATGCAAATAAATAAATAAATATATATATATATGGCCAATAATAAACAAAATGCAACATTAAAGGCTGTTTACCTGAACCCGTTTTCCTTTTGCAGCTGCCCTAGCATATATGTGCATGCCAGCCTACACAAACACGCAAGACAGAAAATTAAAGATAATAGTCAGTAAAAGATAAAAGAATACACAATCAGGTCCACAAAGTAAAAATTTTGAAGCTCATTTAACCAAATCCATTAGGAAAGATAGATATACAAATGTAGCCTACATAAATTAACTTATTGCCACCTAGAAACCAAGAATCAACAAGGTGATATATAAAATAGCTCCAGACAAATTTCAAAAATAAACAGGCAAATATTTTGGAGCTATCAAAGTATTTCACTAGTAATATTTAATACAAGAACAAGAAGTTGAGTCCTATCAATTTGGGGCCAGTTATATGGATCTTATGTCTCTATTTAACAAAAATTTGCACAAAATAGAAAAATCAGGATCTGCGAGGTTTGGGACATTGACCGTATGGTGAACCTAGTCGCTCTATTTATTCATCAAGTATACATTTAGCCATTAATTGCAATCCCGTCCTAGTTGGTCCCGTGAGTTCAGTTACTGTTGGATGTGAGAAACACTCACATTATGCTGAAAGACCGTGATTTTGATATGAGAAAGCAGCTAGTATGATGGAGCTCAGACTGGGAATCTCATGAATACTCGTGAAGGTATTGGCACAAGCATTCTTCATGTAATCTTCAAGGCTATGGATGAAGAAATTTCAGTACTAGAAAGAATTCTAATTTCTTAGTACCTGGTCAAGGCAAGATCCATATCCCCATGGTGAAAAACCATGTTAGCTAACCATTTAGCTGACATCTCCTCAAAGAAACCAGTTAGCCTAATTATGCTTCTCGTGTCATCATTTTTAAACAATCTTATGTTAAACAAAGAAAACATCAACTAGTACTGTGAACAATTGAAATTATTGCGCACTACAAGACCAAAATCTAAAATCATGACCGATGATGTATAGGAACATCCATTTATTTTTTATGATTACATAAGGATTATTAACAAATAGCTAAATTATGCACCCTTTATCTAATGATTTTGGAACATAAGCATCATTAGATAGTAAACAAACTTCTAAAAAACATTAAGATACCCATTAAAAGCTTATATTTTTTTAAAAAACTGAGAATCTTGTTTGAAACCATATACTACTAACCCATGATTGCAAAATCGCGATCCTAGATCGTAGGCTTGCACAATCCTATGATCCAGTACTCCGAATCAATCCTAGATCGTGAAGGATCATTTTTTGTAGTGGAATCGGAGCAGGATGGTGAGATCATAGCAGGATCGGAGTAGGATCGGTAGAAGCTTTGAGAGATCATAATTTTTTACTCGGATTGAACCACATGACCTATAATATATCAAATCCAAGTATGTTCATAGATCTACAGTATATTATTGGGTGAAACCCATAACCGCCTAGTTTCGGACCCAAAAAATATCATTTAAAGCCTTTTCAGAGACCCGAAGGATTTTGTCTTTTTAATTATCTTTTAGACTATTTTATAATTTAGGTTATTTTCATCTTTTGTAGAGTTAGGATTAGGGTTCTGAGACTGTTAAATATTTATTTAGTTGTTTTTGAGTTAGTTTTTGATCAATAATATTTTGTCGTTTCTTTTCCTCACAACGATGAGTTTTTGGATGTGTATTTTGCGGAATCAATATGTCTTTAGAAAATTATTTTCGGCGTTCGTGTTTGAATCAAAGGTTTCAATATCTTATGCTACGTCAGTGGTTTTGTTTGCCTTTAAACTGAGCCATCTTGTGAAAACATTCTTGAGGTTAAATGCGATTATTGTTATTGTGTTAGTAGAAATTTTATCCCCTTTTATTTTTTTGATATAAAAATATAAATATTATTGAGTGTCATTGTGCTAGAATGGTAGTTCAATTACTAGTTAATTTAAATTTGTACATGTAATAATGTCATTTGTAGTGCTAAGTGTCAACAATTGCATGTATATGTAAGATTATTAATTTATCTATATGCAAATGATGTTTTTAGACATTTTTTCTAATTATTAATCATGTACCATAAAATTCCACTGATTTTTGATAGGATCCTACGATTCTACAATCCGATCCTGACCAATCCATCCTAACCCAAATTGATCCTGTGTAGGATCACGATTCTGCAAACTATGCTACTAACTATGAGTTCTCAGCTAGATGGGCATATGTGCTGAATCAAATAGAAGTCAAAGTAATGTCCATGGGGACAAAATTTACAGTACATGTGCTTAACTAATTCTTGTATTGAATAGAATCGAGTCCATCCCCAGTCTACACAACTAAAATTTAGTACGTCAGCTGGTAACCACTCTCAATCCTGAAATTTTATTCATCTATCACAATGTTGCATAAAACATTTCATGTTAATCTGAAACTGGATATACATTTCTCATTTTACTTACTAATGTTGTTATTTTATTAAAGAACATAATTCCTTGTTACTTGCCCAAATTCTTCTCAGTATTCTCTTATTATTACCAGCAGGCCATCCGTGTATGTTTCTTGCAAATTTTTTTCATGTGTCTGTGCATGAACTTTTGGGGCCTGCAAATCTTAGGAATTATACAAAAAAAAAAAAAAAAAAAAGGAAATGGACAATATCTGAGGAAAGAAGAAATGCCTGTTTTGATTATTGATTTATCTAATGAATATTTAGACGAATCAAAGAAAAAATGCACGTTTTGATTATCTAATGGATATTCAGATGAAGAAAATGTATTTTTCTTTTTAAAAAACATCATTATACATGATCATCCAAAAGCATAGAAAATAGAAAAAAGGAAAATACAAAGAAGAAAGACGTGTTGGTAAACAAACAAGTGCTATATCATTTCAAGATTGATTTATCTAATAGATACATTGAGAAACAAACCAAGTGCAAAAATACAACATCGTGTGTGAGCACTCAACAGATCTGGGATGAAAAATGTGGCACAAAAATGCATTAATTACGACCAATTAACAGATTGGTAATGCCAAACATTTGCAGAAACAAAGCTCAAGATGTGATAATCCATAACAAATTATGATCAAAAGCATGACTTACTGTGTTTGATCCAACAAATGATATAGCTTTGATATCATCGTCATCACAAATGTTGTTCACAACATCCTGTTAAATAACATAGACAAAGTAGCTAGATAACTAAAGACATAAGAAGTTAACTATTAATGCTGTAGATAAATGCAAAGCATCAAAGAAACCACATAAGAAACCCAGAAGCCAAAGATGATGCTTCACTTGCACAGGTCATTTGGGTGTATGAAATAAGAGATAAAACATGCCTAATGTACAAGGCTTTCTCAAGATGGGTCCAAGGGCCTTTTCAATTTTACTTATGATTTTTCTTTTATTTTATTCAATAGTGATGGTAGTAGTCAATAGCTGATGGGTCCCATGATATCTAGCAACTTCAACTTATATATATTTTTTTTATTACTTTTTTTTGTGGTATATAGCTTATATATAGCTATCGTCTAGATAGTGCAATATTGCTAATGAATTGAAATATTCCTTGAATCCTTTTTTATCTCCTCTTTTCTAATTCACACTATTCTCTTAATTTTTCCTTTAGTATATTATAGTTTCCTCTATTCTCTTCCTCTTATTAAATATGTTGATTATAACAAAGGAAATACTATCCATAGTATTGTTGATTATAACAAAATTCTAGAGTAAAATGGACTCTTTTTTTCCCACTTATTGGCACACATATTATCCAGTGTAACTAACTAGTACGTTTCCACAGAGAGGATAGCAGTGCATTAGTTATCAGTTAGAAATACTAACATTGGTTCCATGAACAATGTTTAAGACTCCATCTGGTAACCCTGCCTCAATCGCTAGCTCAGCAAGCATCATTGAAGCCCCTGAAAGAATTATCAGAATTACAAACTATTTTTGTTATCAACTGCATAATCTAAATACACTTTTTCAGGACCTATTGTAGTTTTTTTGTTAGGAAAGAAAGTTATAAACAAATTCTTACTTTGGACCTAAAATAATTTCCTACTTCAACATTACTGTCACACTAAATAAAGGCACATCTGATGAAATAAAATTATACATGTGTGTTGGTCCTAGATAACCATGCTAATCAGCATAATCTAGTTTCAGCAAAATACATACACGTATGGGGGAAGAAGTCTCCATATGAGAATTACTAAAGTTAGAACAAGATAATATAATTCATTGAGAAGTAATTTGAGAAATAAATCATAGTACAAAAATATTGAGATAATCTCACCGATGGTAGATCCCCAATTATTTGTTTTATAGTACCATGTGTTTTAGCTTGTCAAGTTTGATCAAATGACTACTTGTTCCAAAACATTAAAGCCATTTGGAAAACTGTTTTGTATTTTAGTATTATTAAAAACATCTACAAATATGGGCAAGCAAACCAAACTGTACTCGTGACTCGTCCATCATACATGGAATGACTTAACTTAGAATGGGGTGTATATACTTAAGTTATGGATACTAATAGGACCAGAAGTGGCATTGTGTTAGCTTGCTTGTGGGACCACTTATCCCAAAACCTAAGTCGCTAGAAAAGGATTCAACACATATTTCATATTCTTAATTTGGAAGGGAGAAAAAAATCTTATAGCTATTATTTCCAAAGAAAGGCTAGACTATCCTATTAGGCATTGAATATCTTCATAATAAAATAGAACATTCAAAAAATATTAATACTTGTAACAGAAATCCAAGAGCTTCTTTACTGATCATAGTTAGGAAAAATATGGTACAATTATGATAAGAGTTGACGACAGACTGGTATCTGACTGTTAAAAGAAAATTTAGATGTATGTATATATTTTACCTGGATCTTTCTCTGACGGTTTTAAAACAAAAGTATTTCCACAAGTAACAGACATTGGAAACATCTGCAAATAATAGATAGATATTCATACTTAATTTCCAAGTGCTAAGGATGTACAAGACCAAGAGTACAATGAAAACTTGTAGAATTTTAAGGGATATCTACTCACCCACAGGGGAATCATAGCTGGGAAATTGAATGGACATATCCCAGCACACACGCCAAGTGGTTCTCTAATGCTATATGTGTCGATGCCATTTGAGACATTGGAGATGTATTCACCCATCTGCAATGTTGCCATTCCACAAGCATGCTCCACCACCTCTGGAATAACAATCACTGCACTTATGTATCTATCTATCTCTAAAACATTCGACTGATCTAATGTCTGCCAGATAAGGGAGTCTGATAAATAAGTAAACAAATAGAGAAAAAAATGATTTTAAGCTGACCTAGACCACGAAAAACATCACCCTGAGCATCTTTCAGAGTCTTCCCCTGTTCAGTTGTGATGTTCAAGGCAAGTTTATCCTACAGCAAAGATATAAAACACAGCCATTAGAAATAAATGGAAATCCACCTAACAAATAGACTTCTATAGCAGAGTTACCATATCTCTTCGGATAAGCTCCTGAAGCTTCAGCATGATCCGCTGCCGAGTCGTTACTGGTGTATTTCTCCAATGTGGAAAAGCCCCTTTGGCTGCATTCACTGCTGCTTTGAACTCTTCATTAGTAGTTATTGGAACCCTAGAAACTACTTCTTGTGTTGCCTAGCATAGCCAAATGATATGAAAATCAGATCTTACATACAAGTTCTTGTGCCAAACTTAACTAGATTATCAATTTGCAGCATAAGGTGTTTCAACTACAAGTATCTGTTTTCAAATCATGTTCTACATATTTCTTGGAATGACAGATGAAAGCCTCTGGTTCTGAATCAAATTGGATGAAAATAAGGGGCATAATATTAGCAATCAGATCGTCATCGAACCAGAAAGCATTTTATCCGACAGTTGCTCAAACGAAACATATCGATATGTTAATGAGTATTCAAAAACTCACAGGGTTGATAACATCAATCCAGTCTTTGGATTGGGACTCCACAAAACTTCCGCCGATGAGATTCCGGACCCTCGGCTGCATATCCCCATCAAATTATTCAACTTATCCAAAAAGATTACATTTTGCGAGAACAAAACATCGACGAAACATTACGATGCTTACAGGATGTGCGCCGTGGGTCGCCGA
>JBAMIE010183463.1:0-12892 GCA_037177295.1 Kaempferia parviflora | reverse complement strand
AGCATAAAAAATACTAGTCTAACAAGACTAAGTGAACTAACAACTCTATTCTAAGAGGGTAGACGAGTTGTCAAAAGAGAGGGTAGGAGCACAAATATTAGAAGAAGTACATGGTGGCTCGAATATGACATAGTATAATATAACATTAAATTTGTAAACGATAGCCAAGAGCGTATTTAATGAATCAAGAGGATCGACATCGCCAAATAAAGAATATTAGTGGTGGAATGAAAAAGTATATGCAAAAACCTATAAGTTATTGTATGCTTGTAAAAACGAACAATTCTTTAAAAGAAAGGGAAAAGAAGATTCATATAATAACTAAAGTGAAAGAGAGGAAAATAAAAGATTTTATCCAAATAAGATATATTAAAGATTGATCCAATAGGGTGCCAGTAAAGGATGAGGAAATAAAGGAACAATTGAAGAAGATATGTTTATCAATTTTTAATGAAAGTTTAAATGACCAACTTAGATTAGGTAATTTAAGTAGGCCGAGTATATAAATTTAAATTTTTATGGAAAATTCAAACTTTAGAAGTAGAACATGTGTTAAATGAGTTGCAAATGGAAAAGGAATTGGACCGAATGATATTCCAACAAAGGTATAGAAGTGCTTAGGAAAGCACAGTATTGAATGACTTAAAAAGGTATTCAACCCGATATTGAGAACATAGAAAATGTATTTTCAATAGAGAGTAAGAACTCTAGTGCTCTCTATAAAAACAAAAGAGATGTATAAAATAATGTAAATTATATGGACATTAAGCTAATGAGCTATATCATGAAATTTTTAAAAAGAGAAAAAAATTAAGGAAGGTGACTAAGGTGACTGAAAATCAACTTGAATTCGTGACGAAAGGTGAATAATAGAAGTTATACTTATTCTCAAATAATTGGTTGAAAAGTATTTAGAAAAGAGCAAGGCTTACATAGTATTCATTAACCTAGAAAAAGCTTATGACAGAATCTTGAGAGAAATTATGTAAAAAAATTTTAAAAAGAAAGGTGTTAGTATAGTGTATATTGAAACAATTAAGTATGTATATGAAGATGTAACGATAAGAGTGAAGACTCTAGGCGAATTAACCAAAAACGTTTCCTATAAAGATAAAGTTAACCCAGGATCAACTATAAGTTCATATATTTTTACACTAATCATAGATGAACTCTCTAGACACATCTAAGATACATTACCATGGCATGTTACGGAATAAATGTTAAACTCAAATATTCGCAAAAAATACTAGAAGTTTTTAGATTTAGTAGAGTTAAGAATAGATATATCGAATTTAAATTTAGTACCATTAACATACTAGGTAAATTGTTAGGATAAGAGATAATGAATCTAAGAGTTTTGAGCATCTAGGATCATTTTGTAAAAGAACGAAGGAGTTGATAAAGATGTTTTACATAACATCAAAGCAAGATGGTTAAAATAGAAAAGAGCGTTGAGTGTTTTTTTTCTTAATCATAAGGTACTTCTTAAGCTTAAAGGAAAATTTTATAAAACGATAGTAAGATCTACTATGTTATATGGAGCTAAATGTTAAACTATGAATTGAGTACACAAATACAAGATGAGAGTCGTTGAGATGAGGATGTTAAGATGAATGTTCAATTATATGAGGATGGGCAGGATAAAAAATGAGAAAATTAGACAGAAAGTCGGGGTGAAGCCTATTGAGGGAAAGCTCCGATATGCATTTAAAATGATATGAGCATGTACTTAAGCACCAATAAATGTCCCATCCCAGTTAGGAGTACACACATTAGTCGAGAAAGAGAGAGACCAAAGAAAACTTGATTAGCAACAACAAAATAGGGAAAAAAAATATTTAAATATAAATAATGATAGAATAGGTGATAGATCCCAATGATCTAGGAGGATCCATATAGCCAACCCCACCTAGTGGGATAAAGTTTAGTTGTTGTTGTTGTTATTGTGTGCCAGATCAAACATTATCTCTATTTTAATAGGGTAAATTAGTTTGTCAAAGATGAGCTGATTTTAGGGAAATTGATAGACTACATGGGTTGACCGCATCTTCAAATAGGGATGTAAAATTTATTATTGCTTTAATATTAGTCTAATTTGTCAGTTATTGTTTGAACAATAGCAATAAACGATACTTAAATATTAAGCAACTATGTTAATTAATCTACGACTCACAGGAGGGACAATATTTCCCAAATTTCTAAATAGTGGATAATTAGATGGTGGGCGGACACAGGAGTTTGAATCTTGGGCTTCATGATTCACGGTTGTGGGGTTACCAGCCATAGTCAAGTAGAGTGACAAATTTTCTCTTTTGGCAGAATAATCATCCAATATCCTTTACATAACTAAAGTCGTCTTTTGTCTAGCATATCAGCAGTGGGATTCTTATTGCAAGTAATCACTTCGTAAATTCCGCATCTTTCTAGCCCCTCGATGCATCTACGATCGAAAAAATTAACTAAAATTCTCTGAATTTTCAACATGCAAAACTCAACTCCCTGTGATGCATCGGAGGGAACTAAATAACCAAACCGATGCTAGGCGACACAAAACTGTCGAGAGATGAAAACTGTGATGCAAAATCATGCGCGAACGGAGATGAAAGGGATACAGCTGTACATGCCCATACCCGGTGCCGTTGTCGACGACCACTGCGGGCCGAGAAGCAGCGTCCATGGAGGAAGGAGGGGGACGAGGAATCAGCCGTGGCGATTCGGCGAGAGGGAGACCGCTCACAGTAGTGGCGTCATCGGCCGGAGCAGTGGAAGAGCCCTAGGCTTGTGCTTCGCTCTGGCCGATCTGCCTTCGAGGCAGCGGTGCAGAATTACCGACAAAGGGGGGCACCGCCCGCACCGACAGTCCACTACTTGACTATCACTTTTCTCGCTTTCTCTTGCGTCGTTTTGTCGCATCTTTCATTCTCGGTCGGTTGAATCCAGAAGCTACGGATAAAAACAAACAAAATATGGTATTTGATTTTAACTAAGGCGGTAAATGATTCACAAATTCATAAATAAATTTGATGTTTAATTTACTAAAAGCTTATTTATATTCGTATATTAAATAAATAAATTTAAATAGCTAAATGAATAAAATTGGACATGTCCTCGATCGCTGAGCGACTGTGTGAAATTTTCACCGTGGTATCGCTTGTTTTTTTTAAAAAAAAAATGAGCTATCTTCGTTGCCCTTTCTCCTCTCGGCATTCTCCGAAGTTAAATTTTTTCATCGACACCATCCTCATTGTGACGTCATCCTCTCCACGAGGTTCTCCCTCACCGCCACTTGTGGGCACAAATATACTACCCGACTGCATTCCTCGTCACGATGCATAGGTTTTTTTCCTCGCCGTAACACCATCCCTCACCGCCACCTGTAGGCACTGCTGCTGGAAGTCATTCCTCACTGCGACGCCGTCCTTCATCAGGAGTCGTCGTTGCTCTCCACGAGACCTCACCGCTACCTGTGTGCATCTTCTTCTTTAGATCTTCTTCTTCGTCGAATTTTTAAGCTATTTTATTTCATATCAGAATTAAAAAAATATATTTTGATATTTTGTGGTTAGGTTTCAGATGCAATTAGATTTGCCTTAGGAACTTACATCTGAAATTCGCAGATAATCTACTAATGCTTATTTTTATCCCTGCATTTTCTAAGAATTGGTTTTGTTGCCCAATGCAGTAAGGAGGGATGTGCCTACCAAGTCATGTCACAGTCAATAGGACGAGTAGACTAACCACCCAGTCTAAGATAGTGGGAGCCAAATAGTCCGATCAACTAACTGAGTTGTCAAGTCGGTGAAGTAGGTCGACCGAACCAACTGGCCGTCCAGCCTGCTGACTTAGCGTAACAAAACTGAAGAGACGCCCCGAGGATAGCTCGAGGATCAGTAGTCCAACCTAACTTACAGACTGACCCGACAAATTAGTCAATCGGCTAAGTCACCATCACCATGGCCTAGTAAACAGGACGACCAGAGAGGTCAGCCGGGCATACTAGAGACAGGGACGGTCGAAACCTCTCTGCTCTATCACTCCACTTACCCTTTTGTCATCTAACATATCGGATGTCAGAGTATCAGACGCCAGAGAATATGCCTTGTATCTTCGGTACGACCGAAGTTCTCAAAGTCTGACAAAGTACAGAGATGACATGTCTAGATGGGGAAATGTGTCAAAGTGTCAAAAACGACTTACCTTTGGCAGGTAGCACATCAATATGCGCGCCAAAGGTTGAATCCCTCATTATAAATAGGGGTCTTTGGTCTTTGACGAAGGTACGCGCACATAACTACTGTTCATCTACAGTTGTACTCACTTGCTCGAGAGCCTCCCACTGACTTGAGCGTCGGAGTACCAAAGCCGGAGACTCCTTCCTTTGCCCAGTCTCTAAGTTTCCTTTGAATCTGTGCTATTGTTTGCAGAGTCTCAGATTTCGGAGCACCACACGCCCAGCGAGTCTTCGCGGAGTCAACAATATAGCTACCTCAGCACCGTGTGACCTAGCGCCAGCCTCCAGTTTTAGACATGATCATATTTGATGCCAACTCACCACGGTCACCTTGTCGCAAGAAGACTTAGAATTGCTAGTGGCTACCCGAGCGCAGAGGTTGTTACAACAACAATAACAAGTGACAGCCATAGGAGTGTTGTCGAACGAGTCGGTCGTCTATGTGATTGGACCGCGTACCGATCTAAGAGGACGACCGGAGAGGGTGGTCGCCTAGCCCGCAACCCCCTTACCCACCGCAGTCGCCCAAGCACCCGCCCGGCAAACTAGTATGCCGCAGGTGCCCCCCTTCGCTGATTCCACATCACCGGGCATTGTTCCACACACCACTAGGAGAAGACCGAGCCTATTAGGACTTCCTTGCCTAGCCATAACTAGGATTTTCTGTCTGGTGTCTGGTCCTCTTGATTCGGACATAGGAGCCCCTACTTCCTTTGTTCGAGGCCAATATTCTACCCACATGGTTTGATTGGACCATGACTCTTATGCACAGTCGACGGTTAGTCCTTCTGGCAGTCTGAGTTCTGATACTAATTGCTAGGTCCAAAAGAATTTAGATATCTCAATAATGATATAATATTGTCCACTTTGAGCCTAAGCCCTCATGATTTTGCTTTTGAGCTCTACCCAAAAGGTCTCATACCAATAGAGACATGTTTCTCTTATAAACTCATGATCTTTCCCGTATGTTTTTAATATAGGACTATGTTTGCAACCTTGCAACCCCAACAACCTCCAGTTAGGACTTTCCCCTTGTCTAACCTCCCATTAGAACTTTCCGTTGCCTAACATCCAATTAGGACTAGTCACTTAGTGTATTTCTCACCTACCTAAGTTTCAGTTAAGACTTACCCTTCTATCTTCAGTTAGGATTTTTCCTTACTAGCCATTTAGTTCTGACTAGACTTATCTCTTTCAAATATCAAGTCCTGTTTTGATCTGTCCTTGGTCAAACATCGAAACCCTACAGGTTGATTACACCAATACAATCTTGACCTATTGGGACTTTATCATTGCCTAACATCAGGCCAACCTTGACTTGTCAGTATTTCACTACTGCCAAGTATCTAATTAACTTTATTCGACTTGGACTTCCTGTCTCGTACATAACATCCGGTCTTTCATGAATTGTTAGGACTATAACCATATGCCTAACATACTATATATCGTCCATGACCTGTTAAAACTTTTACTATTGCCAAGTACTATCCGGTCAACTTTGACTCACTTGGACTTCACATCTCATGTCAAGTATTTGGTCCTTCATGACTCACTTGGACTTCGACTTTGCTAACTTAGTGCTGAAATTCCAACTGCTAAATGTCTGATTGATTATGACTCACTTAGAATTTTTCACCGTCAATTATTCAATTAACTTTGACCTACTTAACTTTTCACCCACTCATCAAACATCGAGATCAAACTTGGTTAATGTTGACTTGAGGTCAATTGCACTAATAATCTCTCTCAAACAATCTCTCCTTTTACTTGATGTTTTACTTAACCGTCAATATATTGATCAATTATCAAGTATTCGGTTAACTTTGACCTACTTAATATTTCACTCAACCTAACTAATAAATATATTGATCAAATATCAAAATTTAAGTCGAGCTAATTTGGTCAATGTTGACTAGAAAAAGAATTACACCAATAATATACAAACAGTCCGGAACACAAGGCTTATGATAGATATTTAGTAGTCAAGGTACTATCACAGTAAGAGAAAAGGAAAGAGGAATGAAAACAAAAATAACATACAAAAATGTAATACTTCACACAAATCTGACGTGTGCTACAATATGAGGTGAGATGAGAGAGTTATTAGTCAATAGTGAGTCATGCCAAGGTTGTGAGCTCCTTGTGAGCCAGAGATATCATCCTCTATTGGTGGCAAGTCCTATGAATATTGATAAAATTTTAAGGCATAGAGAGATAGACTATTAGACGTAGCATCCAAGGGGTTTTAGGATTTTTAATAGATTAGATAAGGAATTAATCCATTTTGACTAACGAGCTATCTATTTTTCAGACCAATTCATGCATTGTCTCAATTTTTGTCAATTTTTTAGTGGTAAAAGGTCATACGCTGATCACATATATCTTACACAATCTGTCTTATAGTCAGTTGTAGAGAGGCAAACCACCGGTAGTTTTTTTTTTTTTGCCTTTTGAACAATGACCATTGTATGAGAGAGACAACAACCCGATAAGCATTTCGCTGTCAGGAATTGACCTCTAAACCTTTTGGTGGCAACATCTTTTGAACAATGACCATTGCATGAAAGAGACAACAACCCGATAAGCATTTCGCTGTCAGGAATTGACCTCTAAACTTTTTGGTGGCAACATCTTATGTAATAACCATCTACCCGTCCCGTAGGGACAATTTTTATCATATCCTTAGTACGTGGTCCACTAGGTTGCTCCTCAATCAATAAGCATATTCGAGGTATTAAACACGAACAAAGCAACATATATTGGGTAATTAACAAGTCGAGGGCAAAGATCTTTAGAAATTTTACCATGGGAAAAAACTATGGTCCACCATCCATTGCCCGTCGACGTCTAATCATGTTGTCTCCTTGTCATCAATGTGAAGGAAAGATCTATGGAAGTGCAAAAGAACCAAACAAAAACGAAAATTTAAGAGAATACAAATCAGTGAGTCATATAAAAGTGGGTGGATCTTGTATTCTAGTGGAGGAAACATTATACATGGTCCTTTTGGCTTTGGCACATTTATGGAGCATTATATCTGATAAGGAATGACACATTTATTTTACAACTCAGTGAGGTACATAAGTCCTAAGCCATTATTGCTCCAAAGGTAGAACAATTAAGAGAATTATTGAGTGGTGCCCTTTATTTTCATTATTATTGATTGAAAGGACATTCTCTTTTAAAAAAAAAAAACTTTTGATTGAAAATAATTTTTTAGCATTGCTATAATAATTTTGATTAAAATTTTTGAAGTTGGAGCATTTTTGACCAACTACTACATAGTTTGAGCTAGATTTATTACTACAGCAAAGTTACATCATATTCATGTTGTAGTAACTTTGGTTAAAATGTTCCAACTTAGGCAACTTAGTGTTGTAGTAGCTTTGACTAAATTGTTTCAATTGAAGCAGCTTTATAACGGTGCGATGGTTAAGATATGAGAGCTTACCACATGAGGTCTAGAGATCGAATCTCGGCGTGCTCGAGTATATACCTCCCCCATATCTTGACCATTTGTACTTATGACTAGTAGCCACCCCTGATTTACCTCCTCCGTGTTGGTTTGGGGCGGGTTGACGGAGACGCTGGGGCGAGCGTATTTACCTTTTACCATGTGAAGTAACTTTACTATAGCATGAAGTAGCTTTGTCAATCCGCCTAGACTACTTAGCCTGATCTATTTTCTAATGGTAAAAGGTGAAGTTGTTAACTTAGTAGCGCCACACACTCTGAAAAAAATAAAGCACGGAATTTATTCACCTATTTTTCTAGATAGGGTGAATGGTGAAAGAGAGACATACCAATTAAAATAATTCAAAATGAGTAAGAAAATAACTTACACTCCTTTTTCTAAAAAAATTACAAAAAAATATTCTTTTCAGAAGAATAATGCAAGATAAAAGGAGCCAGACTATCAAAGTATCTTCTCCATCCTCTCTTCACCCGTCCCATGTCAAAATGACATCCCTGTTCTAGTGTTCTGTCACCCAAAAGATGTTTAGTTAGGAGGCTGTAGCATAAGTAAATCTCACCCAAGTGACACACACCAACCAGACACCTAAATTGCTCCACCCATTTTTATTATTATTATTATTTCGGACAGAAGAAGGATTACAACATCCAAACATTTATTTTTGGAGCAGATGTTCCTAAAATGAAAAACTATGGCACCTGGATATTCATACAGAATCACAATGCTAAGCATGTCTACCATTCTCATGGAAGGATTTGATTTAACTATAGCTCATGTACTAAAACACTACATCAATTTTCTTCAGTCCCAGCTCTAGCTATTGTTCTGTGACAACTACAAATAAACTACATGGTTGTTGAACACAAAGAAGCACAAATTAAATTTTCAATACAACAAAACCACATTTAAATTTTACAAACAGTTGAACTTATTAGCCAGCCCATACTCTGTCCAATCGGTCGACGCTCTTCCGTCCCTTATCCAGCTGATCAGTATTCTTCTTAGACTTGTCCACATGATCCACACTTCTCCTAAACTTCTCCAACTGGTCAAATGAAGCCTTCAATTTGCCCATTTTATCCATGTTGCCACTTCTCCGATCCTTGGTTCTCATCTTATCTGTACTCAGTCTGTGCTTCTCCCTGAAATCTGAACTCTTCCTCGAGGGTTCAAAGCAATCAGAGCTCTTCCTTGGTGGCTCAAACCTATCTGTACTTATTTGCAGGGTGCTTCTTTGGGAAGGTGATTTCTCCACGGTGGAAATGAATTTTTTGAGATGTTTGATGTAGTCAGGGAAAAGCTCTAGATCACAATGCTTCCCACCTTTGAGCCAAAGTGGCTCATACTTCTCCTTACATAGTTCCCATAGTTTCTTGCCATGAGAACAATCTACGACTTCATCTGATAGTCCCTACAGAAAGAATTACGCATGACTTTCACATGTACAATAATCATGCACAATTGCACTACAACAGAAGAAACCGATACGCCGCATGTGCAAGTAAAATGAAATAACAGTAAAGAATTATTCCAGCTTTTGGGTAGGAAGGTTTCTAGTAAGGTTTCAAATCAATATATTTATATCAGTGCAAATGCAACTAACAAGTTTAATCTGCTTCAGCGCTACTTTCTTCAGTTATGGTTTGCTTCAAGTATGCTCAGGAGTCAGGATGCCAAGTATGCCACTAGTGGTGATGGGTTGTTACCCGGTGGTCGGTGGGAAAATTTCGTGGGGCAGGGCCGACAAGCTCCAGAAGAATGAAATGAAGAAGTATCTGAACACCTGGGCTTAAAATCTATTCTGCTAAGAAATTGTTAATTTTCAATTATCAAGCAATCAACAACTCATTATCGATGTGTGCATTAGTAAAGTATACATTGGGTAAGCCCAAGGTATTACTCAAACCTATGAGTCTATGACAGATAATCCTGATGGAAGAAAGAATAATCCATAATATACTTGTTAATGATAGGACCAAATGTAAATTGATCACTTCCTTAGCAGCGAGCTCAAGAAAAGGAAGTGTTAGTGGTAGAAAAGGAAGTGTTAATAATAGGAACATATAAACTGGTTCCTTTCCTAAGTGCTCGAGTTTTTGGACTAAGTGGTTAGTCAATCACCTTAATAATACTGAGCCCACAGATCTAATTCACCTAATAATTTTTTCACTGTTTTACTTCGAGTTTTACGGAAACTAGTAGGGTACAACTGCCTGCTTCATTTCTCATGAATAGTACTCATGTGTAGTAACATAAACAGTTTAAAAATTAGACCAAAGAAATCAGGAAATAACGATAGTCCATGGATAGAGTTTATATCATTAGTCACATGTGTTACCAGCCATATGGTACTGCTCTTAGAAGCATACTGTAAGCATCAAAGATGTAATATCAATTCTAACAAGGAAACTAGCTCTTGCACACAACCTAGTACAACACAATTAACACTCGAGCCAACAGAACCCAGTTGAGAAGAAAACTTACATGGATTATTAGTACAGGGCATTTGACTAACGGAATTTTGTCGATATTCTGGAAACAAATGGTGATAGAAAGGGATTCAGGTAATTGAATTTGCCATAATACATGGGAAAAGTAAGATAGTTATGGAACAGATGATTCTAACCTTATAGATGTCAAACCAATATGTATGCTTTACTGGATACATCACTCTTAAACCTGATAGTAGAGCACTATGTAAAACAATAGCACGCAAACGAGGCAGTTGAGTGGCCAAATTAACAGTCGGTCCACTTCCAACAGATTGGCCATATAATATAATCTCTTCCTCCTTAGCACCATATTGCTCTACAAGGCATTTATAAGCAGCCTCTATATCGGCGTAAGTGTTCTGTTCATTTGGCTGTGAAGTAAAAGAATATATAAATTTGAAGTTGGTATACAGAATAGCAACATTCTTATTTTTCTATGAATTCCTGACACAGGATAAATCCTAGCTGTCAATATATCAAGAATAGGTGCAAACCTTTCCAGTAGATTGCCCATATCCAGAATAATCATATCTGCACAAGTATAAAAAGCATGTGAATTTCTCTAGTCAAAAAGAGAAAACAATGTGTAGTATGGTGGTAAATCTCATTCTACCAAACAAGATCACAAAGATGCTAAAATTAATTCACACAAAACCAACCATTTGCTTAGTAAATTTAGTTTAAGATCCCTTGAACCTTGAAAATCATAAACAAATGCCAAATAAATTGTATTATAACACAAAGAAACAGGAACCTATTTACAAAGATTTCTCATGACTTCATTCTGTGCAAAAAATTCCAAATTGTTGAAGAAAGAAATAGTTATAAAATGACTACTCGACAAATTAATTCCAGTCCTTTTATCTCCATTTATTTTCACAGGATATTCACCCTTGATTGCAATAATGACTATAAATTTCTCTTTGTGATACTACTTGATGCTTAAAACAAAACTTATTTGGAAGCAGTTGCAAAGAGAAACATGCTACATAAAACGTGGAACCGCCATGTTAGCGGTCCCCTACGACTGTCACATGCCATTGGGAGGAGGGAGGAGGTTCAGCAGGAACCCAGCTGGCAGAGGTATGAGCAGGAACCCAGCTGGCAGAGGTATGGGTGGGAATCGTCCTCAGAGACTGCGAAAACCATCTTGGCGAGAATCGACCCCAGGCCATTTCGGCCACTCTCCCAAGCCTCTACCAACTGGGTTAGCCCGGGGGCCAGAGACGGAGCACCAAACATAAACTACTGATTCACAGTATGGAACTTGACAAGAATAGCTATAAGTACAAGCTTAAACTGAATCAAAGGACAAGACTAGAAGGATTCAAACTTCTAAAGTTTAGGTTATTAAACGAGATGTTAATAAAATTTAACAGATAACTATACACATAAATTTGTCAGTTGGTCACAAGATTAATACAAGGGAAATAGCCAAACAATATGTTCACGCATCAAAGATCTATGGTGTAATTGAGTAAGCCCTTTACATCATGAACTATTTACATTTAAAACCATCGCACTGTTTAGTCTAACAACTAAACCCAAATCAAGTGCAAAATAGGATCTGAATCGGATTCTATGAGAACAAGAGCTTAGATCAAAAGTCTCTTTTCAGAATCCAAGACAACAAGAAAAGAATGAATTTCATAACCAAAATGAAAAAGAAAAACAAAACTACTGTTTTAAAGATTTTGAGCCTCAAATGAAGTTTTGAATAAAATAATCCGAGATAAAGGCGATAGCCCCTTTTAATTTTTTACACCCAAAAACCTAAAGTTAACTGAAAACGACCTTATATCTCAGAGTACACTTACAATTGTCCAATAATTGGTGACAGAAGCATTGCAAGTTGTACATGTCAAATCCACAAATAGATGTGAGAATTAGTAAAGTATTCCGATTCTTAAGAGGAGTATAGAATCAAACACTAAACGATCTTTACCAGAAACTCCTAATTCAAACCCCCAAAATAATTCTAAAGCTATTTCGACTTTACTCGAACCAATTGACCGGCAAGCCTTCTCCTCGTCAAGATCCGATATTAGGCGTCAGCACGAAAAACAATACGAATCGATCGAAAGAGTTGAGCTGGGCAAGGGCAATGATGGTCGTACGCAAATAGGTTTACGCGGAGGTGGATGCCGAGCTCGAGGAAGAGCTCGTACATCTGGCCGAGGTCGGCAGCGTTGCCGTGGGAGTAGAGGAGCGTGGAGCTCGCCATGGGATTCCGGACGTACACGGCAACGATCTGAGTTCCTCGGCGTGTGGTGAGGCGGAGCACCTCCACGTTCTCACGGTGGGGGAAGCGGCTCAACCTCAGCATCCCCGTCGTGGGGTCCGTCACCATCTCGTACGACGGCGGCGAAGGCGGAAAGAAGGCCAGCTTCGCGGCCACCGACGACGCCACGCCGCCCATCGCTCCTACTTCTCCCTCTCCCTTCCCTTCCCTTCCCTTCCGCCGGATCCCTTTGCAGTGAAAAGCAGTGACAAATACCAAAAACAAAGAGAAAAGGAAAGTCGATCTTAAAATACAACTTAAAACTAATTTATAGGAGAAAAGTGTTCACAAATTGATTTTAAAATTAGCTAAATTTATTATTTTTAATATTTTTAAATTCACTCGCAAACTCATGTTAATATATTAACTTGCACACCTTTATATGCGCGACCTGTATACGACGTCCGACATGG
>JBAMIE010183446.1:0-12894 GCA_037177295.1 Kaempferia parviflora | reverse complement strand
ACAGCCTTGCAGGTCTTGTGAGTGCGGAAGACATCCCTAAGAGATGGATGGATGGTGGCTCGGATAATGCAACACAATTGAGCATCAACCTTTTTCCACATAGGACAATCGGCGACTTGAATATCCTCTTCGGTTTGGATTAGATGTATCTTATAACCCTGTCCAACAAGCTGAAGCTCAATGTGAAAATTCCAACAGGAGTAGTTCTTACCATCCAACAGCTTAGACGAGAGCGATGCAGTTATATGGTTGGTAAAGATTGGGAAATCCAGCTTTGAAGTGCCGGAGGTAGCCATGAAGAGAGAAGAGAGCAAAGCTCAGTCGACGACGTCAGGAACGGATGCCGGAGGAGAACACTCGGGCCAGGAGGAAGAGCAGGGGCGACAACCGCGCGCGTGATCGGGAGAGCTCTCTGGAGAGGATCCGCAATTGGAAGAGAGGTCGCGCGATCTCGAAGAAGACCTAGACGACGCACGATCACGTTCGTACGCCGTCGGGCGCGTCGGCAGCGGTGGTGGAAGAAGAGGAAGAAATCAGCGAAACCTAATTGGCTCTAATACCATGATATTTCATAAAATAAAAACTTAATAATATTAAAAGAAGAAGTCATATTTATATGTAAAGTTAGGGTCTATTCTAAGAAATAATTAGGACTCTATTCTAGAAAATAAATCAAGATTCTATTCTAAGGACTAATCCTAAAATATCAATTAGGATACCAAATTATCCCTAGCCATATTTACAATATTCTAACTAAAATAATCACTTTATTCTAATTCTAATGGCTTCTTCATTAATATATCCTTGATAAATAATATAATCAACATATCTTTATATTTCTAGTCATAGGAATTTCATTTTATTATTTTGTTTTATTTATATAAGTGTTTGATTCTTTAAGTTTATGATTCAAACTGAGTTTAAACTCTCATCAATTTGCAAAATATTCATTTGTTAGTACCATATGACAAGCATGTTGTTCATCTTAAATATGATTGGTAAGTTCATCTAGTGCTAATATTAATATGAAATTAAGAATTCAAACCGGCCCTTGATGTACATTTAAGAGTCGTATCTACTTTTGGTTTCTACTTTATGTTTACGTGTGTTTTTTTTCGATACTAAGAGCATCCATTTAGATTCTCTATCCAAATTTTAAAATTTAGGGTAGAAGAACTACTTTATTTAATTTGGGTATCCACTTTTCACTACACAATACATCAACTTCTCTATAATTTACCTTATTTTTATTTTTTATTATTTTTTCTCTCTCCCTATGTAATATCTACTTTTTATTACCCAATCCATTCCCTGTATTTGTTCTCTCTCATATTAAATGATATTTTAATGTTTAGGGAATGAATTTCATTCTCTAAATTTCAAGAAGTACTATTCATCCCTATCCAAAATTTAAAATTTAGGGTAGAAGAACTACTTTATTAAATTTAGATATCTACTTTTTACTACACAATACATCCAACTTTCCTATAATTTATCCTATCTTTATTTTTTATTATTTTTTTCTCTCCATATGTAATATCTACTTTTCATTACCCAACCCATTCTCTTTATTTTTTTCTCTCCCAAATTAAATGATATTTTAATGTTTAGGGAATGGATTTCATTCTCTAAATTTAAAGAAGTATTATTCATAAAATCTAAATTTAGGGAGTAGATAGGGTAGCTGATGCAAAGGTTTTTTACGTAAAATGTAAAATTTAAGGTAAATTCTGTGTTTAGGGAAGCTCATGTGGATGCTCTAAGACTTGGCCATGAGATCTACTGAATCTCCATAATAAGGCATATTAATATGTTGACTAAATTGCTAGATCCTATTGTCATATCTAATCCAGAATCAATTTTTAGCAATTATACTTTAGGCTCTGTTTGCTTGGATGGAAACTCGGGAGAGGGAGGGAGAAACACTCACAAAATTGGTTATAGAGCTTCACCATTCATGTACATTTTCGTGTCACTTTCCTTGCCCTCCTGATATCTTCCATCCAAGTAAGGGCATCTTTAATCAAGAAAATATTTTGGTTATCATTTGGTAGACCCAAAGCTAGGCATGCATTTTATAGACATCCTTCCTATCTAGATGTTGATATGAACTAACATACTGAATTTATGCTTTAGGTGACTGTGGTGGGTTATAACGACAAGATGCGAATCCTCTTAGAAACTATAGTCGGTAGAATTGAACAATTTGAAGTGAAGCGTGACAGATTTTTTGTGATCAAGGTAAGTTTTAATGCATTCAAAATTCTCTTTTCACTCATCTATCACCATAGATAAGTGATTTTTTTAATCAAAATATTGGTTTTTTTATCTTTAACTATTACTTCTGTCTAGAAATCCTTGCATTGAACTATTGAGTTCTGAGATATGTTTAAATATCAGACATCATGGTGTGACTTGAGTATTGTACAATAGCAAATAGAAAGTTGTGATGCAAATCTGAATTTATTGTGGTCTACTGATATTGATGACAGTTGTAACGTTAGCAATAAGTTGGTTAAGAATACTGTTACTCTTGATACCCAACCTGTTCAAATCCAGGTACTCTTTTGTGCTAATTTGAACGTATTCTAGTTTTATATATTTGATTATTTGCAGATAATGTGCAGGTTCTGGTTTATGCTAATTGGAATACGGACCTGAATATTATAATATCTAAATCTATTTTTATAAAATATTTTTTCAGTTATTGTTGTTTAGATGATTTTAATATTTAATCATGATTACAGTATTAAAATTACTGATTTTATTAATGTTTTAGTTGTGCGTTGCAAAGTTTATCTTTAATACATATTTTATTAATATTTATCAAAACAAATATGTTTAGGTGTCAGGGATACCTGTTTGTTTTGGTAATCTTGTTTCCTACCTTACCTATTTTATGTAGATTTCTAGTACCCAACATGTACCTAATTAACGAGGTATGGGAAAATTTTAGTTAGGTTTAATTCGATGGGATAGTAAATGGGTGTTGGTTCAAATGGTGGATAAAATTGCAGATACTGTATCCCTTGCGTCTTTGGTTAGGAATGTGAGACATCTCACTGCCTAGTTGTTGATAAATAAAAGATCAGGATTGGAGCTCTTGAAATGACTCATGACATTGTGATTTTAATGGGAAAGAAAAAAATGGTTTTCTCATATGTTTCTTATGGATGATAGAATGAGTCATCAAACAAGATTAGCTTCTACAAGGAAATTACACAGTACATTAATTGATCAGGAGAATTTAACAGTTTGCTTCGTTAGAAGCTAATGGATAGGATAGGAAACTCTGAGGGATTAGGAGAATTTGTTTAATTTTTTCTTGGCAACTAGGGGATTATGAAGAAATCTTCAATTGGATGCATTTAATACCTAAAATATACATCAAATAGCTATTTCTGAATAACACTTCAAGAATTAAATTCTAGAAGCATGGAGAATTAGTCAGATTCCAACAATGTAGTAGCTTTTAGGAAAAGTGATAGCATGTGAGATAGACCCGAGAAGGATCGGTTTTACATACTGATTTCCCCTACTAGCTGACACATTTTACCTGATGATCATGTTAAAGAAAACAAGCAATGGTTAATTATTAGGATAGTATCCTTTTGCAATTGGAAAAATAATTCAGAAGATATCTGCAATGCCTGCAGCACAGGAAATACTGTCATAAATATGAAGGAATTCCCATATTCATATGAACCATGGAGGAATGCTATAAAAATTTTCATTAGATAATTGCTGATCTCTAGTCAGACCAACACGTAGAATGTACATGTACCAAATGTAGTACAATATGAGTCATTTTTTGTATAATAATATTTGAACCTAGCCACATGTAGGTTGTACCTCCATGGTATAAGTTGCTTACAGAATCTTATTTTGACTGATGAGAGAGGAGATATACATGTGAGATTAGTAAATCAATCTGTGAAAATTTTAGTAATAAATAGATGAACTGATTTCACAAAAGAAGTTGGTTTCCTGAGTGGTAATATTCAACAAGAATAAAACATAGGCTGTGTCAAACTAAAATATGGTTGTGAAAGTTGAGATTACGATTTCAACATTATATATTCCTTAGATGGGAAAAAGAACTTTAAAGACAATTTTGACAGGAAATATGCTTTATGGAACAGAATGTTGCTGTACAAAAAATACTCTTGCAAAAGGTTAATGAAGTCGAATTTGATGCACAGGTTTACTAGGAAAATTATAACAAAAACTGTTGTTTGATGAACTATAATAAAAATTAAGCACCTTTGTAGGAAGCTTGTTCTTCATTCCTTCCGCCCTGAGCAGGGTGTCATTGTTAGGCTTAAGTCAGGGATTTAGAGTTCGAGATTCAGCTGGCATATTATTGAGAATTTTTCTCCTTAATAGGTAACGGCTCTGAGAATATTGACTCTCAGGATGAAGCTCCATGTGCACTTCCCTGATTTACCCTAGCGACCGGTGGGAAACCTCTATCGGGTTGGGGTCGGTCGCCCCAGGTTCGACGTTACCTGATATGGTTAATCATTTTTTTTATTCTTCATTCGTTCCGCCCCCGGGCATAACCGAGTTGGTTATCACATGGTAGGTTTGTAGAATTGAGCAAGGGTCGAATCCCAGCAAAAACCGAGGAATTACCCTCCAATGTGATGGCTAGCTTCAATTTCCTAATTTACTCCCTCCCAATAGTGTGGGGTATTCGTGGGGGCTGCTAGGGTGACGGATTTTACCTTTTGTAGAATTGCAGAATTACAGAATTGATCTTCATTCGTTCCGCCCGGGGCTACGATGTAGTGGAAGGGCGCTAAGTGGTCACTCAGGCATCCACGATTTCATCCCCATGTACATGCATTTGCAGAGATTTTTCTCCAAATAGGGCGCACAACCATGGGATGTTGGGCTTTTGGGCCGATTTACCCTGACTGTCGGGGGGAAACTTTCGTGGGTCAGGTCGGTCATCCCAGGTTCAGCGTTAGCTGGTTCATCATTTTTTTTATTTTTGATTTTTGTTCTTCATTGTTCCATCTTATCTATCCACTTTGACATTTCTATCTTCCCTAGGTAGAGTCATATGGATTACCAAAGGCAAAGCTCTATAACATGAGAAAGTTTGAAAGATAAGGAAACATGTGGCTGCTAGTTGATTGGTTACAAGTATTATCAAACAAAAAAGAAAGAGGCCATCTTGTGCTCAGAAAAAAATTACTGATTTATCGTGTATGATCATTGAATATATTTTTAAAAAGGATAATGTGTATATGACTTTTTTCGCTTTGCCTATTTTGTTGAATGTTCAGATTCATTAACAGACAATTAGTTCATTTTTCTACACTGTCTTTGTGAGCATTACAGTTCCTACCTTTATGGTTCTTTGATGATGATCATCATCATTTATTCATTTGGTTATTCTTCACCGAAACTTACATCTTATTTGCTTCATATTAATTAGGAGTCTATTGCCAAAGAGTATCAGAACTTCAAATTTCAACAACCATATCAGCAAGCACAGCAGTATTCTTCATTGTTACTGGAGGACAACACGTGGCCTTGGAATGAAAATCTTGAAGTTCTCCCACATCTAGAACCAGACCATCTTTCTAAATTCTCAGACATCTTATTGGAAAAGGCGTTTTTAGAATTCTATACTGCAGGTAAACATTAGTCATGAAGGTAAAAATATCAATCTTCCCATTAATTTTCATGTATCATGTTATTTATCATTTTATTGTAGGCAACATTGAACCAAGGGAAGCAGATTCAATTGTTCAGCATATTGAGGACGTATTGTTTAAATCTACTCATCCTAAGTGCAAACCTCTTTTCCCATCCGAGCATCTTGCAAACAGAATTATAAAACTTGAAGAAGGTTTACGTTACTACTACCCTGCTGAAGTCTTGAATATTAAAGATGAAAATTCTGCCCTGATCCACTATACTCAGGTATCTTTTTTCATTCCTTTTGTCAGGTTTAGGCTGTTGTTAGTTCATGCAGTTATGCTTTCTTCTCTTCGTGCATTATGACATGTAAGGAAAAAGGTGTTTGTTTTCTTAGTGTAATTATTAATATCAAATATGTCAATGGTAGTTAATAATTTTTCTTTATATCCTACAAATAGAACATCAGATATGTCACTGGTAGTGAATAATTTTTCTCAATATCCCATGAACAAGAATTAGTTTGCTTAGACATGAGGGAACCCTTCATTCTAGACTAATATGGTGCAGGATACTTTTTCATAGTTCTATAGATAGAGTCCGACAATGCCCCCAGCTAGCTCAGTTGGTAAGTGTATGAGGTCGTGGCTGTAAAGGTCCGGGGTCAAAACTATGCCGAGGATTTCACCGCCTGTGGACCCCCACTCATACCCTTACTAATCTGAGTCGTGTCGTACTCCCCCTCAATGGCGTGGGGCAGTAGTGAGGGGCCGCTAACGTGGCAGTTCCACGTTTATAGATAGAGTCCGACAAAATTCACCATATCAGGCTGAGCAATCGAAACTTGTCTTCCTTTTTTCGCCCAATTATTATCCTTACATAAAAGTTGCAATTTGATAGACTATTGGACAGTCCCACAGTAAGAAACTGTCACTATGATAGATAGGAGGAATAATAGATAACTAGAAAAATGAGAACTTGAGATATAGGAGCCAATGTAAAAATCATCACTATGATTAATTGCAAACTAGATGAGAGATTGCCGATTACCGATTATGTCAAGGAGCCATGTTTCCACTTATTTCTTGACCTTGTTCTCCAGCATGCAAATTACGTTCTATCAGATCATAAAGGATGAACATTCCATCATGTGTCAAAAGTCCACCAATCTACTTGTCTACATTCCTTGCTTCTAACAAAATACAATAACCTGGTTCATTCTTGGAATATACCACCTCAATATACGGGATTGAGACTAGATAAAGTGTACCAAAAACATAGCATAGCCAACACGGCTTGTAATTTTTTAATATAAAAATATCTATTGAACTATCTCTCAAGTTGGAGTATGAATATGAATAATGCTTAGCCTGTCTCATGGCTTGAAGCAAGAAGTTACCCAAAGCTTAATGCAAATTGCCCCATTCCAGGTATAGAGTCACAATCATCCTTGGCATAGTCACATCAAGGATGAAGTGACAATCTGCCTTTGTATGCTTGGTGTGCTCATGAAAAAACATGACATGTATGTATCATGTTGCTTTATTGTAAAACATGATTAATGTATATATCATGTTACTTTATTGTCGCAATGCATAAACATTGGTTCTGAAATGTGATGCCAAATTCTTCCATCAGAATTTCATATACTCTCACTAGCATATAAGTCATAGCTCAATAGTCAGTATTCATTTACTCAACCTCGCCACTATAAGGAGAAACAACATTTTGGTCTTCCTTCCGAGTGAAGAAAATTTTGTCCAGAAGTGTGCAAAATGCAGGTGTAGATTGTGGCAAACCCAACATGATCAACATCAGCAGAAGTTTAAATTTGTAGATGTCTTTTTCTTTTCTCTAGGAACCCTTTTTTTATAGTTACAAATCCTTGACAAAATTTTCATTAACTTTGGATTTGTAGATTGATAATCACTAAGAAGTTCAGTTTAATCAATATTAGCATAAATTTGGATTAGTAGTTGTCCTTTCTTCTTATACAGTAATTAGATTTAAATAGACAATCACTAAAAAAACTCAACATAGTAAGCATAACATGAGGGGCCTTTTTCAAATAGCAAAAGAATTATCAACACAAAGCCCAGTGATTATTTAAGATTGCTATAGTGAACAGCAAGTTATTGTTCACCTGCTATGATATGTGTGATCATGCATAATGTCATTGCTCAAAGGTGTAATTTAACTTACCAAAAAATATCCCACTTGATGACAATATAATAAAAGGCAATTTATAAGAGAGGGAGGATGGCAATCATACTGAATCTTTTGAGGAAGTTATTGGAGTGTTTACTAGTTATTTTCAAACCAACTTGGCACACGAGTGGGAAGGACTGAATTCCCAACATCTTGCTTGCAGTTTGGTCAGTTTATTCAAACGGCGCAACATGATCAGCTAGTCTGCCTTCCCCCAGATAATGCGATCAACGAGGCGCTCTTTGACATAGGAGATCAGTGTGCCCCGAGCTCAAATGGTAATGGATCGAGGTTTTTTAAGCAAGCTTGGGATACTACTGGAAGAGATTTTTCTAAGAATTCAAGAGCGGGAAGCTACTTAAGAAATGGAACCATACCTTGATTTCTCTGTTCTCAAAATCTTCCCATGTCAGCAAAGTGACGGATTATAGACTTATCTCCTGTTGTACACTCTTCCATTAGGTCATCTCAAAGTTATTGGCAAGTCGTCTAGCAGATATTATGGACAAGTTTTTACACTAGTCATAAGCTGCGTTTGTAAAGGGTCGGCTCCTTACGGATAACATCCACTTGGCTTATGAGCTTTTCAGGAAATACAACAAAAAGAGACCATCTCCGAGGTGCATTATAAAGATTAACCTGCAAAATGCATTTGACTCGGTCGACTAAGATTTCTTGAATGAGGCTCTTCTTGGGTTGCGGTTTCCAAGGAGGTTTATAGATTGGACTATAGAATGTGTGACTATTACCTCATACTCATTTTCCATAATGGAGGGACTGTTGGGCTATTCCAAGGAGCTAGGGGAGTGCGAGAAGGAGATCCATTATCACTATATTTTGAATATGTATAGAAATCATTGGGAGACAAATCCAGCAATGCACAGTTGGTTAGGCCTTCATATTTTAACCTCAGTGTGTGCCTCTTGGACTAACTCATTAGCTTATGTTGATAATCTCCTATTCAGTCAAGGTGATGAGAATTGGGTTGCTGCATTATCTTCATGTTTGCATGAATTTGGGAAACAGCTAGTCTTCGGGTTAACAGACTGAAATCCTGCATCTATTTGGCTGGAATTGAGGATAGGGTCCACATGAGGTTATTATCCATCAATATCTTTCGAGAGGGAGCTATACCGTTTAGATATGAGCGGCTTCGGATTTTGGACTATAGCCCTCTCCTTGACTCCTTAGTCCAGATTGTTAATGGATTGTCGAGACACACTCTATCTTATGTGGGCAAGATGCAACTTATTTCCTCCGTGCTTCAAGGTGTGGAATGTTTCTAGGTGTCCATCTTGCTCGTGCCTCTGGGAGATTTAGACCATATGTATAACATTTGCAAGTCTTTCATGTGGATATCTAACCATCCTCAGGTTTATTGGGCTGATATGTGTAAACCAAAGGAGGAAGGAGGCTTAGGATTTCAAGAGTTAAAGAGTTGGAACTTAACTCTACTAGCTAAGGTACTTTGGCAGATTGGAAGATGCTCTTTGGATTAAATGGATCCACCACATGTATCTAAGACGTACAGATGTGTGGTCCTTAGAAGTAGCCTCTTAAGTGGTTACTGCTTATACGGGACTGAATTCTTTCGGAGGTCGGCTTGTCGGCTTGCCGGCTACTGCTGGACAAAGACTGGCAGTTCGGTTCACACCGGACGGGGTATATTACTCCTTTAGACATCCCAGTCCAAAGAAGGTATGGGCACAAACGGTGTGGAAGACTTACTTGCAGCTTAGTCACGCTATCACTTGCAGGATGTTGGCCTTGGGACGTCTTTGCACTAAAGACGGGCAGGAGTACTTGGAGGATAGGCAATGCACATTTTGTCGACAAGTGTTGGAGACACAGGGAGCATTTGTTTTTTAGGTGCACCTATTGTTGAGTTATGGAGAGGGCTTCATATACGACAAGAGATGTCCACTTTCAGACAGGTTATAAGGATGTTTGGGAGATGTTACCGTGGGAATAGAGTATTAACGAAGGCTCTTGGCTTTGCATTCGTTAATATACTATGTATGGAGAGCTAGAAATAAATGTATCTTTGAGAATGAGCAATTAAATATTGAGTGAATATTTAGGAGTGAGTATATAGGTCTTTAGACATAAATATCCGCTATAGACTATTTTATGTACACTTGACCTATAACAGGATATTTTTTCTTATCCAAAAAAAAATACGAAGCATCCCTTGCATGCAAAACTAGAGGGAATAGAAAACAAAACAAGGAACACAAATTGGTAAGTGGGTAAATAGGAAAGATATGCAAGAATTTTAATTAAGAGTTTAATAAAAAGTTAAGGTTTTTATTTAATATAAAAATTAACTCATATTTTTATGCCACTTAATTATGAACATTTGTTTTTCATAAGATATTGCACTTAATTATTACCATTTACTTCATTAAATCCATATTAATTGTTACCACCATTTATTCTCACAACTAAATCCATTTTAAACATTTTAAATCGTCACTAATAAATTTACTAAAAAGTGAATCAATCTATATAGATAGTGTCATGTAACATGTAAGCTAAAGCCCTTGCCGGTGATAAACAATGATATAACAATCGCATATATAAATATTTAATCGTGGGTGACTCAAATCAGGAGGTATTGTGGTAAAAGGTTTAGGATAAGAGATTCACTTTTAATATTTATTTTTGTCATTTATAATACCTTTTGTTAATTTTAAATCTTTATTACACTAATTATTCCACTTTGGGTTTACATATTATTTAATTATGTCGTTCTCAAATAATGACCAGTTCGAAGGACAACCTAAGTCAATGTATGACAAATGTTGCACTAATTTAACCATATATTAAAAGATGATGTGGTTTTTTAGAAAATCTTATCTTGTATTTCAATGACCTTGCATCTTTTATATACAAATTACATACTCCTATTTAAGGAATTAAAATCACATAATATCTCCTAATTAATTACAGCTATTATCGAATCAAATCAATTGTAACAAATCTGCAATAAATCTGCCTAGATTGGTTCATCACACTCCCCCTCAATCTAGATGGTAGATGCTTTCTAACGCAAGGATCGTGTTCATCTCACTTAGTTTAGGTCTGAACAAGGCCTTAGTAAGGATGTCTACTACTTGATCCTTTGATGGAATATAGTTTAGGGTGATTAAATTATCTTCAATTTTGAGTGTGATGAACCAATCGATCAATCTCCACATGTTTGGTATGATCATTGTGGCTAGGATTCTTGGCAATTGTGATAGTTGTCGCATAAGATTTAAATAGGGTCTGATGTCTCAACTTTTAAATCGTTTAACAGCCTCTTTAGCCATATCCCCTCGTAAATACCAGAGGTTAGTGTTCTAAACTTAGCCTCTGCACTACTTCTGGCGACCACAGTATGCTTATTGCTTCATCATGTTACAAGGTTTCCCATATGAAAGAGCAATATCCTGATGTAGACCTTCTATCATTTGGAGACCCATACTTCTAAAGAGTTGCTACCTGATTTCTTGAACATAAGACCTTTCCCTGAATCTTTCTCTAGATATCTTGATGTACGACTCACTGCCTCTATGTGATCCATAGATGGATTACTTAGAAACTCACTGAAAAACTTATGTCCGGATGTGTATGAGTTAGGTAGATCAGCTTACCCACTAACCTTTGGTATTGCCCCTTGTCAGCCGCTAATTCATCGGTTCTAGGCATAAGCCTAGTATTGGGATCCATGGGACCCACTCATTCCAGTTTCACGCAATAAATCAGTATGTATTTGCGTTGGGAAACAAATATGCCTTTGTTGCTTCGTGTCACTTTCATTCCCAGGAAATACTTTAAGTGTCTCAAGTCTTTGATCTCGAATTCTTTGGACATGAGAGACTTGAGTCTTCTAATTTTGTCACCATGGTTTCCTAAAAGGACAATGTCATTAACATACATAATCAAAACTGTGATTTTTCCATTTGGGAAGTACTTAGTGAACAAAGTGTGATCAACTTATGACTGCCATCATTCTTTAAGACTTTTGTGAATCAGTCAAGCTATGCTCTCGGTGACTGTTGCAGCTCATACAATGTCTTTCTGAGTTTGCATATTTTTCCTTGTGTATCACTTGTGTCAAAGCCAGCTGAGATATCAATATATAGTTCTTCAATCAAGTCTCCATTAAAAAAAGGCATTTTAAACATTGAGCTGATATAGTGGCCACTCAAAGTTGGCAGCAATAGACAGTAGAACACGAACTGTGTTGAGTTTAGCCATTCTTCTGATAATCAATTTCATATGATTGAGTATATCCTTTTGCAACTAGGCATGTGTTGTACCGATCTATGCTCCCATCTGCATGTTGTTTAACTGAGAACAACCATCTACACCCTATAGTTTTCTTTCATGGTGGTAGCTTTGTATCACCCACGTGTCATTCTAGTGCATTATATTCCTCAATAGTCGCCCTCTTCCATTCAGGAATTCCTGAGCTTCATCCACAGAGTTAGGAATACTGATTCTGTCTAAAGATGTCACAAATGGATGAAATGATGGCGATAGCTTTGCATAAGAGATACAATTGTGATGAGAGAATGTTGAGTGCACAATTTTATACCTTTCCTTTCCTGTGTGCAATTGGAATATTTAATGTAAAATCCAACTGTGGACTGTAATCTATTGTCTTCTCAAGTTCAACTTGGATTAGGAAATTCTCTTAGTAGTTTTGAGATAGTACCGACACTTGATGTTTCCTTCTGTTATACACGTAGGAGGATGAGGAGGGTGACTATCAAGATTTGGAAATGGTGGATCACCAAATTTTGGGGAAGGCTGAACAAAAGACTCCAACAATGATGGCCCAAGAAGGGATGTCTACTCCAAATACTGCAAGTTGGTATTGTTATCCCCCTGAATTGTAGTATTAGAGTAGTAAGGGATATTCTTAAAGAATGTAACACTTGAAAGAAATGACTTGAGGGGAATAATATTCTCTTCTATTACGATTGTATTTATAACAATTTACAGCATAATTACAGCTCAATATCAGGATTCGAATCACTGATT
>JBAMIE010183432.1:0-12901 GCA_037177295.1 Kaempferia parviflora | reverse complement strand
TTTTTTAAAAAAATATTTAATTAACATATTAATAAGAGTTTTATTAATGAACATGGTTCACGAACACTGTTCATGAATGTTGTTCACGAACGCTGTTCACGAACATTAACGAGCCGAACGCATATGTGTTCAAGCTTGTTTGTTTAGCTTAATAAGTTGTTCAAGCTTGTTTATTTAATCAATCTTATGTGTATTGAATGAACATAAACAAGCTCTTATCAAGCCGAACATCAAACTTGTTCACGAACGTTCAGTTCATTTACAACCCTACTACCAGATGCTAGAATTTAAGCATCAAATAGCAGTATCATATTACAAAATTATTTACATATATTGCATCCAGGAAACGAAAAAAAAAAAAAAACACACCCACACTATAACAAATGGGAAACTAAGATAAAAGGGAGCAAAAAAAGCCAAAAAAAAAAAAATCATGTTTTTATCTATCTACTTGGCCCTTTCTTTACTCTTGTATTTTTTCCATTTTCCAAACAATCTGCTAGATGCAGCGTGACCATCCTAATTAACCCGCTCAACTCCTTTCTTCTACTTTCATTCTAGAGCCAAAATAATTTTTTTTTATAAAAAAAAAAATCGGGGACTGGGAAGGAAATATGATCATCTCTGTTTTATCTTGAGGCATCAACAAAATTTTTTCCTCTGCACAAAAAAGAAAAACAGAACACAAGACAATCAGTGCCACATTTGGATAAATAATACTAAGCCTTAAATTGGTAGAAATGGCATAAAATAATTCTATTCGTAGAAAGGAACTCTATGTTTCGATGTCTGATCGGCTACGTACACAACTTCTTTCAAGGACATGAATTGGAAGATCAAACAGAAATGAGAGTCTAATTGTTAGAAGAACCTATTCTTGCCTGTGGTGATTTAATTTTGCCTAACGTATCACAAAAGTTCTTGCTTACCCTCTCTTGATCAATTCATAGCTTGCTTAGAAGACCACTATCTATATATTATAAATTATGTGGATCAAACATTAATTTAGATGCATAGTGAATAAATCAGAATTCGAACAAGGAATTAAATAAACTACATTAGCTATTTTGTCTGTTTCCTTTTCCAACTGAAGCTACTAAATTAAACCAGCAGCTAAATTCAAAAGAAAATCTTGTTTCAAAATTTAATAAATAAGAGCAGCAAGCAACTGAAAAGATTAGTGCTTTCTCACTCATCAGCTTATAAATGAATGTGGCAATGGATAAGGGAATATGAAAAGTTTTCTTGACATACCATAAAAATTGTGTCATTTAGAGCTTCTAAAGACGCTGCAATCTCCAGTTGCTTCATCACAGTTGTTTGCAATACCTGAATGAAGAACTTCAGATCAAAATAATGCAACTAAGATTTGGAAAAAAAGATAAATATCCACACCAACTTCATCAAATGAGCATGACTAATATATCCACACATTGTATATTACCTTGTTTGTCTTGTGAAGATCCAACTCAATATTTTTTATCCTGTTCATTGAATCCAGGATTGCATGCTCTTTCTCCTGTGGAATTTCTGCAGGTTTTCTGCTAAGTTCATTAAACAATGACTCAAGCTTATCAAGACGTTTGATACATGGAGCCACATCATCTTCCTTGGCAGATCCCAATTTTGAATGTTTATCAGTTATAAAGCTCAGTCTATCTGATGTGTGAAGTCTCTGGTGTGGTCTAGACCGAAGGGCAAGAAGGAAGGACAATACTTTTACCAACAAAGTGATCAATCCTCTACCAAAAGATTGCAGTCTTCCTCTTGACTCATTCTCAGTGGTATTCTGACCTTCAAAGGACAAGCTGCCTGAAACATCAAAATAAAGGTAAAAACTTCACCCACTATTTAGAAGAGGCTATGCAAGACGTGTAAAGTTGCTTAACTTGCAAATTGCATACAATTCATACAAGGAACATCAAAGAGGAAGTATGAGAAGGAGCACATCTATGCATACTGAAAGAATGAATCACACATTAATGTTCTGATGAAACTGGTAATTTCTTGTTATTGCTTCAAGTACAATTTAATTTTGTGATCTCCAAGAAGTAAGATAGAAGATAAAGAAGATGAATGGTTGTACAAGTGTTGCCTATGGATACTGTTATGCCGTTAGAATTTGGCACATTTGTATCAAAGATTTTGGTTTAGGGAAGAATTAGTATAATGTTCATTTCAGTCTGGTGCAGATTTATATGACAAATTTAAGTGCTATATGATTTTTCTCACTTTGTGGGGAAAAAAATCTAAGAACCAAAATATTTGGCTAATAAGAAGGCGGCATTTAGATCAATCTATAATACCTAATGAAGGTGATCTTCTAGCAGGAAAAGGACTATGGCCCTTTACTCCATCAGACCAGTTCACACTCGATACTGGTATTTTACCACCAGATCCTACAAGCATAGCATCAGGCACAACATGGTTAGAACAGCCATATGCAGATGTAGAATCTGCTGCTCTGACCTGTCAAGACAATGAAGACAAGGAGATGCACTAAGATGTTTTAGTAGTTACTATAATTGTGCAGAAACCTTAAGCTAAGACTATATTTATCTATATAATTTTTTTTTCCGGAATATGTGCCTAAGTTAATATGGAAATAATGAAAAAACAACAAGACTCAATGGGATCACCCATGTGACATCTTCAATTTCGGCATGAACCTCTATTTTATAGGACACATATTTTTTTTCTATTTTGCATATTAAGGTAGGCATTGATAAACAATTTAACTCGAAGGGAGTGTTGAGAATATAACTGATGAATTTATCTTTATCTTTATTGCTATTATTGTGGTACTATATGTATGAGGATAATTATTCTCTTTTCTATGTAATAAACTGTTTTATTACCTCAACTAAGAGATAGTTACAGTATTTCTTAGTATGAGCATTGATTGTTAGAATATGATTCAAATAATCATGGTCTGTTGGAGCCCGGAGATTTCCCAAAATGCATACAACCCAAATAAAAACACATGTTGCAAATTGTATTACTTCTAGTAAGCATTTATTAATCAGATGCATCAAACTTAAGTCTTCACGCACCAGAGCTAAACGAGTATATTCAGAAGTTGATGTGACTGGAGAATCAAGATAGTCTGCCTCAGATCTTGATTCAGCAACTGACTTACCTCTTTTACTTTTCTTCTGTTCAAAGGACATGGAGTCAGTTTAGTGACAACGAAAAGTGGACACACACACACAATTTTTTTGTTTTTTGACAGAAGTCACAAATTCAGTATGTTGCCTTTGATGGATGTTGTCTGGGATAAGAGGCATTAGTTTGTTCATTGTCATCTCTGTGACTGATTTCCCAACTACACGATGTTCCAATGCAGTTTACACTCTACAAAGGAAAATGGGCCATAGATCTCTCAGTTGATCAAAATATTAGTCTCATGGGGCAGTTTGTCAGTAAATAAAAGATACATAATGTAGCAAGTCACAAGATGGAAATACCTACCTTCAATATAATTGGGTCGTTCCAGGGTCCTTTATTAGATCCGAGACATCCTCCCTGATTGCGGCAAGTACATGTGCCACCAAGAAAATCAGGCAATTGGCTGTAAGAAAACAAACACTTCTACCTGAGCCTGGTAAGTAAACTAATGATCATAGGTATACAATAGTCACCCCAAGCCAGATACTCAAAACCTACCAACCTCGAATCAACTGCTTCTAGAAGCTTACTCTGGTATCTTGTGCCAAGAACCTATATAAGAAAATTTACCATAGATGCCATGCAGAACAGAAGAAGTATGGCACAATGAACTAATTCACTGGAAGAATTTAGCCTACATGTATCTTTGAAGTTGTCTTGGAATCAAGGAATCCTTTTACAGTGCCCCATAGAAGTTTAAAACCATGCCCGGCATTTATCACAAACATTTGATGAAGCGTCTGTACAAACTTAAACATGTTAGGACCTTCTTCCATAAAGAAGATGAAGAGAGAAATTAAACCTACCTCAGGATAGTACTCGGTGTCTATCTTGTTCATGTTAAGCAACAAATCCCTTGCTGTTTTGCTGAAATTCTTCAGTCCCTGTAATCCACAATGCATTGGGTAGTTCAAAATTACACTCAGAAGTCAAAGAAATTACCCATTCCAATTTAATATAGCATAAAATTGTATAACCAGTCTTTTCCATTTTGTCCAAAAGTATTGTTAGTTGTTAAATACAAGATGACAAAGAAAAAATATTTAAACAAATTTTTCTATAGAGCATACAAAGAAAGCTCATAGGAAGAAATGATAGAAACATACAATCCCCTGTACATCCAATATTGTCGTTGTTGAACTGATATGTCTTTTGGCAGAAATAGAACAAGCAGGAAATTTCTCATTCAGGGTTCTCTCAAACTCTTGAACATGATATTTCAAGTAACGCTCCACTGTAGTTATGTGCATAAGCTTGTCAGGCTCAACACTTCCAAGCCTCTCAATATAAACAGGTCTTCCCTCCTTATCAACCCCATGATACCCCTGGGGATAATACTGCAAGACATCCTCCATCTCTTCAAAATCAAAGTCCTTCAATTGATTAAAAAATTAAGTGTGATCAACATGCAAACATTGTTTAAAAAGAACAGACTTCAGTACAATCAAAAGAATGCTTCTAAAGTAGACAATAATGCAAAAAAACTCAGGCACAGTTTTTTCTCTGGTCCAGTCAATTCCTTTTTTTTCATATAAAAATCGTGAATAGGTTTAGGTTTACATAATAAAGTTGGTATTAACATTTCCAATATCCATTGCATGCAATACATTGCAACCGGCTATTATTGTTAACAACAAGCCATTCCCTTGAATACAGACTATTTGAACTTGGTTACTTGGATATTGATTGGTATATCCATATGGGCTAATTTGGTTTTGCTATACTCCTTGAAAAATGAGAAAAATATTATAGAAGACATAAACAAATACCTGACTTTTTCAAAAAAATGAAGAACGTTATGCAAACATACTCTCTTTTGATAGTCACAATTGTTAAGGGGTGGTGCATGTAAGTGAAGAATGTCTTACCTCCAGAATCGAGTCTGTTCCAAATTGTTTTCTCCATCGAAGCATCTCCACCCACATCTGTTTTGCTTTCCCCAAATCAAATTTCCTGGCTTTAAGGAATCTACAAAAGAATAATAACAATAATAATAACTTAGATAAAGTTCCTTCTGGATTAATGTGTTCACAAATTCATAGCATAATGTATAAAGCCCCCCACATATACAACAAGCCACAGCAAGACTGCTCATGCCAACCTATGTGATCAACTAACCTGAGCAATGAATGGTAGTCATCATATTTATCAGGCAATAGATGTTTGGCAATGAGTTCTTGCCGGAATGCTTGGACTGCTCGCTCCTCTTCAGCATCTCTCAAATCCTCAATTGAAAATGAAGGAACCCTGAATTCAACTTTCCTCTTACTCCGCTTCTTGAGGGAGTGAGTAAGTTTAGCGGAAGCATGCGATGCTTTTTTCCTTAAAGATCCTATTTTTCTTCTCCCAAGCTCGTTTTCAGAGTTTCCTACATCAGGTATTCTTTCTTTTCTCTGATCAAAACAAGTGGATCCCTCAGGACATTCTGCAAGAAAGATAAGTACACTTTTGAGAAGCCCATCGATGTGGTCACACCAAAATTCGTTGAACTACCCACCTAAAATTTTCTCGCGAGCCATCAATTAACAACCTTCTCAGTGTACGAGCTTCAGAAATATTGAACTGCAGTTTATGCTTCTAGTCAGAATAAATCAATCGAAGGTCCAAAATGGTGTTATATTAAGAAATAATCTAAAAAAATGGAATAAATTAGGCGAGGAAAGGCACATTACCCTGCAACCATCGTATAAAAATCATCAAAAAACAGAATAGAAGAAGTATCTTTAGCAAATCATCTCGACAAAGTAGATGCGCATCGAATCTAGAGATGGATCGCGCAACCGAAGCAAAAGTCACCTCGCCGACTGCTCCAACATCTCAAGATCCAGTCGCAGGGAAACCGGCGTCCGTATCCAACAAGGTCCCCAGCACCTGCATTCATCCATCAGTTACGAAAAACCAACAAATTAAACACTATTCTTTAACCTTTACAGGCCGTAGATCACGATAAACGTCAGTCGAAGACCCTCAACTGGACCAAAAAGGCAATGCTCAAAAACCAAAACACAAAAACCGCCCCAAAACCCGATACCAAATGATCGAAAGAACTCGATTTGCCACAATAACAAGAGGAACACCGTCATGCACCTCTTTGGGATCGGTAACACGAAAGGCCAGATTCTACAGCTCAAAGCAGAGCGAATCGAAAGATCGCAAGAACAACATAACACAGAAGAGAGATCGTCGCAGGAGTTTAATTATAGCATCGTCTCCATTTTTGCTTTTCACATTTGCCGTGTGATCGTATCGCCATATTTGATAAACGCATAGAGCATTTCTATGCGAATATATTTACACGAATATGACACTGTATCGCCAAAAAAATCATTTTACCCCTCATAAATTATACTAATTATGTACATCACTCACTGATTTTTTTTTTCTTTTTATTGCTCGAGTTGAGGATAAAACATAAATTTTTAACCGACCCCCAATTATTTGTTATATTATTCATTTAATATCCCAATTAAATGATATTTTATCATTTAGTATATTAAAAAAGATTAGTTGTAGCAAACTAAAAAAGATTACTGCACCTTGAATATAAGCTTTTTTTATTTGATTATCAAAAATATCTCTATTTGCCATTAAAATATATATTTTGTCTTTCTAAAATATCACCTAAATTATTCATTTCTTAATGGTAAGAGGGCTTTTTGGAGAAAAAAATTAGAAAGTATTTTATAAATTTTAAAGGGCGATTTCAAAAGGCTAATAAATATCAAGGGCACATTTTAGAAAAAATCATAAATATTGTCGGCAGCAGCCGTAGATAACTGTTTTATTTATTTAATTTGCTCCAATAAATTAAATTTAAGACGCTGATTGATCGAATCTTATGGTAAAAAAGTGATGCGTTCATCTCCAACATTTTTGTTAATTTATTTTTAGATTAACATGAAAGAGATAAATCTCAGATAGCTACTAGTCATTAATGTAAATGGTTAAAGTATAGGGGAGATATATGTTTGGACACGTCGAATTTCAACCTCAAGACCTTATGTGACAACTTTCCATATCTTACTATCGTACCACCCCAATGGAACTGATTGATCCAGAATCATGTCATGGGGGGAGAGTGCATGAAGAGACAGTAATAGATTGTGATCGAAAACCATCATTAATAAATTGTTTGTTGTTTTTTTATTTGATTTTTATAATATAGATATTAAACCGATCAATTCCATAAAAATTTTTCATTGATTATCAGAATTGTCATCCAACTGACAAAAATCCAATCCACCACTGCTGAGATTCAATCAGTAGATACCTATTTTCAAAAGACAATTTCGTGGCATGGTTTTGAAATTCATCGTTGATTGAGACACCCATAACTTACACATTTAATGGGTTTATTGCCACACATTTAATGGGTTTATTGCCTTTGGTGCTAGTCTGAAACGTCTCTTCATTTTGGCTACATCTCTGGTGATCGAGGGACATACGAGTGAAGAATTTTTCTGGTCGAGCAGATTAAACATACTCGATTGAATTGGGAAAAAAAAAAATAAAGTTCTAAAAGTTATCTACATGATAAGAAACCTCACCAGCTCACCTTGTTAAAAGCGACCGACCAACCACTAAGGCAAGCTCAGTAACATCTAACCTTTTGCTTGCATCAAAAAATATGTTTCTAAAATATAGATATTTTTCATTTTATGTACAATTTACAGGAAAAAAGATTTATATAAATGTTGAAAATAAAATAAAAATCAGCTGCAAGAGCAGATGGCCACTCTTCTGCTAGGTCGTTCACTTGATAATACAGTGGAAGACAACAATAAATTAGGGAAAGGACCATTCTACTGTGTTCCACTGGTTTTGGTCTGTCGACGTAGGAAAAAAAAACAAACAAAATTAATGAAAGAAAGGTTGCGAATGTAAGAATTTATCGTCCTCTTCAGTATAATTTGGAAATATGTGGACTTGCAGTATGGTTGAGACTTGAGAATAAAAAGGATGTTGTTTGAATGCAGAATTTCAGTTTCCTTTTTACTTTTAAAATACTGATTATATGATGAGATTTCTCTGTCAATCGTTTGGTGAGGTGACTATCATGGATCGATCTGTGAAATCTTGTTTATAGTTAAGAAAAAGTCTGGAACTCGTACATGATCTATCTTTGGACATCCAATGAAGACATTCTGATGGGGTTGTACCAACAGCAAGAATAACAAGACTAAAGTACAATTAATTAACACGGCATTGAGTCTGATGTCTCGAGTTACGACGGTGGTATGTGTCCTTTCGGCATAGCATACGGTGACACGATCCTATTGAATTGTGGTCTCGTGCTAGCGACATCCAACATTGTGTCGCGGTTTTGATTTGGATGCGAGCAGGTCACAAAGGGTTTCTTTAAACTTGATTGCGACCAAACATCATTGTTGCTCAAATGATAAGATATGGCAGGTTTTCGGGTATTGTTAGCCTACTGTAGCACTTAATGCCTAGTATTTGTCCATCAACAATGGTAATTCGAGGCCCATCAACATGCTGACTTACGAGACGAGCTCAAAAGTAAAGACACTCAACCATCTTTCCATTCTCCCTTCACCTTTCCTTCTACTCCACCTTGTTCATTCACAATGAACTTTTTTGGATCGTTGATAAAGAAAACGAAAAGGGTACACAATCAAAAGTACACAGCCCACAGCTTTTAAATATGCTGGGATGAAGTGAGCAACGCGCACCACATGTTACTTATTGTCCTCTTGAGCAAATAGACAAGCGGATGAATAGTAAGGGAGAAGCCTACTTGTGTTGTAACCCTTCTTGTATCTTTCACAAGAGACATAAGGATTGAAGGATAGATGATTAGATTTTTTTTTAAAAAAAAATAAATGGAAGGCATAAATTTGTTCAAAATGCAAAGTTATTATATGCAATTGACCGAACATAACAACACAAGTACATATGGAAATAGCAAGTGACATCAAGGATCTTTGGAGAGAGGGAATATGAGTATAGTCTTTAGCCAGGAGACAAGGTTATTGAGATTATTATTTACTAAGATGGAAAAAGCATAACTGCCACTAACCCATGGCATATTTCTGGGTCCATGATCTTGCGGTCAATTCATACTTGGCTCTATCAGTCTTGTAAATGTGGGCAATCTCAGGAACAAGAGGATCATCGGGGTTGGGGTCTGTTAGAAGTGAGCATATCGACAGTAACACCTGCATTTTGAATTTGGATGACCAATTGACTTGTAAGATCTCTGTGTGAGTACAGTCTACCTAATCCACCTTCAGATGTACTGACTGAACACTAATTGTATTGTTCCAATTTTACTGGATGTCTCCAAAGAGACAGTTAAAGATGCACAAATTTATTCCAAACGTTGGCTCTAGGATTAAAGGATGAAATAAAAAACTGCAAAATAACGTATGATGTTACCTTAGATAATGTCAAAGCAGGGCTCCACTGATCCTTGAGGATGTCAAGGCAGATGCTACCATTGCTGTTAATATTTGGATGATAAACTTTGGTGCGAAAAGAGACCTACAAGATCAATTTGCTTTTGAGATATCATCCAAAAAAGAACCAGATACCTAGTTAGGATGAAATAAGTTTTTCTGAAAGGATAAACACACCACAGATATATCTATGATTGTTGTAGCTCTCAATCTGATAATGAGACTAGGTAATTCTTTTTCAAAGAAAAAAAAAAATAGCAAGCAAGAGCCCACCAACGTATTCATATATGTATTCATATATCGAGCAGGTACAAAAGATCAACCTTAAATACAGATCAAGCAGCAGAAACATAGGCATCTAGTAGAAACATCAGGAAAAACGAGATGGTAATGGGATTCAAATATAACAATAAAGTTTAGAATAAGCTTGTTAAGCACGACTACAAGATGATAAGTCAAGAACCAACTGCTTTTAACTTGAAAGAGTAGAACAATTAATTAAAACTGTAATTTACAGAAATAAGATTCAACATGGCAGCAACCATAATTGGCGAATAGTGCAGATCGATAAGAACCCATTCCTTGACTATAAAAACCATGACACATAAATGTAAATATCCTGCAAAGCACAACAAGGTGTCCTTTTGTACAATTATAACCTACCAAACACCAAAGCAGCAAACAACATCTAATACTGACAAATGAATCTATTATGGGTTATTCTATTGATCATGTATGTGAGGTACTAATAAAACTTGTATTCACGAAAGATTGTATATAACAAGCAATTGGATTCATAAGAAATTGAACTGAACACAGGAGCTTTGATAATGCCAAATTAGGAAATTCTCTAAAGCCAGTTGTTTGTTACCTTAGGTGGCTTGAAAGGGTAGTCAGGTGGAAAGTGAATATTCACTAAAAACACACCACCTGCAAAGGGGCTATCAACAGGTCCCATAATGGTTGCTTGCCAGTGGAACATGTCATCGCCAACAGGTCCTATAAATGTCAATGAGCAACAACAAAGGGATGAAATGAACATGCATGAATTGATACACTTGTGCATGTGCATGAATTTTATTTCAGTATGTAGTGTGGACAATTTTAACGCTAGTTACCGTTATCAGTTTGGCTTTAACATAGATACAATAAACAACTTATGAAGTCAAACAAAACAAACAACTATTCCAGAACAAAATCAAGGTGATGTATATAACAGGTAGTGATCCATCTAGATCTCATAAACAATCAGGATAGTGACCTAATTGTACAAAAGGAAGCAAATGCAATGGAAACATTTTTATTTGACGTGGCCAGTGAAAGGTTAGAAGGGTAACATGTACATAAACTAATAAGTATATAACATGTAGCGGTCCATCTAGATCCCATAAACAATCAGGATAGTGACCTAATTGAACGAAAGGAAGCAATGCAATGGAAACATTTTTATTTAATGTGACCAGTGAAAGGTTAGAAGGATAACATGTGCATAAACTAATAGGTTGTTCTGAAATGAATATAATGCAAAATACAGAACATGAGCACAATACTAATTAAACAAATAAAATCCATATCTTATATCACTAGAATGGATAGGAATGCCACAACATATCAAGTCCACATATTTAAATTGCATAGACAATAATCCAATGATTACCAAAAATCCATTGTGAATGAAAAAGGCCCATGTCTGAATGAAAAACGTCGAGACTGGTGTTAGGTACTCAGAGTTCTACATGTGAACCAAATCCAAATGACTATCACTTGTGTGAATGTAACCAGAGTTCTACATGTGAACCATAATGTATCATATGATACAAATCGTGAATAATATAATTCTCAATATCCTTAACTTCTGAGACAGAAAATCCTTATTTGTGAAATGTTCAAACAAATACATCGATTTATGAAATTTCTCTAATAAGAAAAATCACAAAGCAAAGAGCAAATAAAAACAATGCAGCCAAGCAATAAGAACATAATGTAAAATAATCATAAAACCATAAGCTGTATACAGTTTAAAAAAGTAGAATTTACCTGCACTGCAGGACGCGGGCGGATCCTTCTCGAAGTCCTTCAACTCCTTCAGTATCCTCTTGGAAGCCATGGACAAGCAAACAATACTCTGAACGGCGATCAACCATGAAAACATTCACAACTTATTAGATTATGGATACCCATCTGCAAAATACAAAATCAAACTGAAATCTCAAGCAACGAACAAAAACATACATCGATCGGAAACGCAAAGCGGTTGATCATCAAAACCAACAAACTCGGTTGATCATCAAAACCCAGAGATATCCAAGACGATGTGGGAAAAGGAATAAATGATTGGACACAAACAAACAGCAAAGCGGAACAGCCATCGCGCGGGTTACCTCGCTAGGGTTTCTTCGATGATATGGTTGTTTTCGATTACCGAAGGGAGAGGGGAAGCCGTGGCATTCACATAGGAAGGCCCATTTGCAACACGTGATTCGCAACTGCGGCCGCGGATTGAGTTACGATAAAGCAGCAGGAATTTATTAAGAATTTCATAATTAAACACTGACTTTTTTTATTTTCCAATTTAAAATGTCTAATGTACTCATTAGTTTTAATCTATTCTCTACTTTTCACGAGTATATTTGAAATTAATTTTAAATATAATTTTGCATTGAACAATATCTTACTTTAAGAAAATTTTAATCTTAATTTACAAAGTCTTTTTTTTTTAAATTAGGCTCAAATAATTATATTTTAAACTTGTAGAAACTGATTTTTAAAGCTATTTTATAATTGTTAATGTTTCATTACTAAAAATATGGAGAAATCATTTATTTTGTCAACTTATTGAGCTGAGTGAATCAAAAAAAAAAATTGCATATCTTCATATCACACTATGTTGGATATAATATGATTCATATTAGATCTAACGTTTTGAAGTTGATTTGTTCAATAATATTTAAACACTGCAAGAGAAGTTAAAATAAGCAGTGGATGACACCGTTGGACTCCTTGCAGCCTTAGAAATCCACAAGACTTAAAATAAGTTCAATCGGACCTACCTGCCTAGGTCCATAAGTGGATTTTAGTTGAAACTCACTGATGGACCTGGACAAATCCAATTGGATCCATTTAAAGTCCTATGGATTTCTGATGCTGCAAGGAATCCAACAGTACCCTCATTGCTTATTTTGGCTTCTTCGAATGTGTTAAAATATTATCAAAAGAATCGACTTTAAACCTCACATTGAGTCTGATATGAATCATATCAAGCCGACCGGGGGTTGGTATATTATGCATGCATGTAAAAAGAAGAGAGAAAAGAG
>JBAMIE010183416.1:0-12908 GCA_037177295.1 Kaempferia parviflora | reverse complement strand
TATATATATATATATATATATATATATAGTTTAAAATTATTTCACTAGAGGACATTAATGAATGGTCCCGACTCTACTTCTTTCTTTGTTTTGCTTTTGCTAAGCTACATGCACCACGGCCATAGAAAAATGCTCAAGAGAGAAAATGACACAGAGGCAACAGCAGGAAGGATCCAAAAGCATACACCTCAACATGTCATTGCTCTGCTGTGCATGTTTCTGACCAAAAAGAAAGTGTTTTTCCCACCTTTAATACAGTAACAAAAAAGGCTGCCAAGCTTTGTTCTTTTACATTGTTGAGAATCATAAGACAGGTAGAAAAAGCAGCTGAGCATAAAAAGCAGTGTTTGTTAAAACAAAAGTCCAAGTGTTTTTAGTGTGCAAGTGTGTGTTTTTTTTTTACCTTGTAATAATTTATCTGATCTTTGTTTTCTGTGGGAAAGATCTTTGTTATCTACCTAAATTCTTGCTGGAATCCAAAGCCCCAGATTACTAGTGGGGGTATGAGTCTGTTACTGATCAAGAGACAGTTACCATGTTAAACAAATGAAAATGCATCCACTTCCAAAACAAGAGATAAAACTATCATCTGTCCTACTTTTGAGTTCAACAGTAATAACACCTTATTCCTTTCAGAGAGAGAGAGAGATTTACTCCTACTTTTGTCTTCAGCATGGAAAGCAAAGCCCTTCAGTACACATTTCTAGTAGAGATTACTATCTCCATGTACAGTAGTGTTTTTTACATGAGAGATCATCATATCATGTGAACCACCCATGTGCTTGCTCGATCCTGTGGATCATTCCCATGCTTCTGAGTAATACCAAGGGAGGCTTGGTGCTTCTTCTTCGGAGAACAAGCTACTACAAGGCTCTTGATCTTCTCCATACAGGGATTTTACTTCAGAGTAGTTCATCATCTCATCTTGAGCTTTGATCTCGAACAAGGAGGGGGACTGGGAATTGAGCCCCATGAAGCTGTGCTGCTCCAGCACCAGCACAGAATAAGGACTAGTTTCATCATTGAACACTGCACTTGAATCGCTGTCAGAAGCGCCATCTCTATAGACAAAAACTGATTTTTTATCGTCGTCTTCAGCTCCTTTCTTCTTCTTCGTTGCAGATCTTGCGAGCTCGGACTTCAGCTCCTTTACCTGAACCATCGGGGGGATCAGACAAAGTGAATTATGCTGCAGGGTTGGTTAGCTGAATGAAGCAAACAAAATTTGCTGACTTACATTTCCTTCGAGGGCCTCCTTTTCACGGCGGAGCGCATCGTAGTCGAGCTTGAGAGAGTCATGCCGTGCTTTCAGGACGGCGTAGTCTCTTTCCAGCTGCTTAGTTTTCCATCTGGCACGGCGGTTCTGGAACCAAATCGCCACTTGACGTGGCTGCAGGCCTACTTCTTGTGCCAGTCTCACCTTCCTCTCCGGGTCTAATTTGTTCTCCACTTCAAAATTTTTCTCTAGAGCTTTTACTTGATCTACACTAAGCCTGCGCTTCTTCTCTCCGAGTGATGATGACTGTCCATAGGAGCACAGCTCCTCCTCCTCCTCCTCTACCTCCTCCATACCATTTACAAGAAGGGACTGAAATCTTTCCTCTTGCTTCTCCTTTTCTTCTGCTTCTGTTAAATTAAACAACATGAAATAGAAGAATTTAAATTACAAGAATGGAGAAGGTAGCTAGCATGAAAGAAAAGAATATCTTGGCCTGTATACCAGAACAGCTAACATCTTTTGCATCATGTCCTGAAAAAGAGCCTGAGCTGCTGAGCCTCTTCATTTGTCCTACTGCTTTTTTCAGCTGGTGATGATGGTGGCTATGTGGATGGTATAAGAATAATTGAAATTGGTATGATAAGAGGAGGTCGATGAGGAAAATACAAGCAGCTGATGGAGAGTCGTCACTTAGTTTCCATGGTGCCTCTTATTTCTTCTACCTCTGACTTGTGCCTCTGAACTCCTCACAAGAAGCAAAACTCTCCTTGTTAGCCTTCTTTATATGCATCTTCAATTTTCCTTAAAGCATACAGATATCAAATAAGAGGGAGGAGAACAGGTTAGAGCTGCAGGAATCTAGCAGTCTATATATAAAACCAACAAAGTTCCATAGGTGGTAGGATTAAAGGGTGACCGTAGTTATTGGTGGGGGGAACAGATGAAATGACACCTAAATGAAATGCAACCTAAATCAGAAAAAAAAAAGTTTTGTTAAAGATCAGTAAATACTAGTTTATACAAAAGCAATATTTTGTGGAGGAGATGATGGTGGTTGGTGTGGGGAAGAGTGATTTTATTTAAGTTTTTTTGTTTTTTTGCTGGTAGGCCCTAAGCAAGCTTTACTTTTATAGCTAAATGGATTTACTTTCTTGGGTAAACATCGGATTTGCATGCTCAGCTGTGCTTTGGCCGTTGATGAAGCTCAAAAGGCAGAACCAATGGGACATTATGTCTTGGTTATTTTTCCATGGCTATTTTGTAATGGGCTTAGGGTTATTATGCTAGGGTAAAATATTCCTCGTGATTTATTTACCTACCTGTATCATGTCATGCTATCGACGATACTGAACCATTTAGGATAAGCGATATCATTTTGCTCTAATAAAGATAATTGTCTTAATCTCTATTACATATACAAACTCTATTGTACTTGCACCATTTTGACATAAGGGGTATCTCCATCCATTTTTTATTTTTATTTTCTGGTTTCATGGGGATGCACAAGACCTATTGTTTGCTATGATAAAAGCATATGGACGAATCTAATGTTTTAGGTGATCTGTCTTATACAGATATTCACTGCCTAATTTAAAGCAAAGGGTGACTGATCTATATTCAACTTCAAGAAAATGACACAAGTCCCCGTAAATAATAAATTTCCAATCCAAGATTATGATATCAGAAACCAATACGCAAGTTAGTTCAAATTTCATTGAGTCTTTGTCCCATTTTCTGCCACTGCTACGTTTCTTCTTATATTCAAAACTCGTGTCAAGCAGTGTTATAGATAGCACAGCTTTTAGATTAACATGAGCAGCACGAAGGTACCTTTTTCTTATAGTATGTCAAAATTAACAGCTATTGAAGTAAGAAACAAGAAATAACAAGTAGTTTCCGCAATGAAGGACTATCAATTAAGATTTTCAAGAAACTGACAGCTTTCCAGTTTGTTTTGTCCTATTTATTGAATTTAGAGTCACATGGTTTAGTAGTATTGAATTCAGAACCATCAGTGGAGATTATTCTTATTCTTTATCTCACCTTAAATATAGTAGTTGTCCATTCTAAACATACCAATTTCCTTAAGCAACATCATTTAGTTCACTTAATAAACAATAACCAACCACCATTATTTATGTCTAGAAAAAAATTGAACTGATAATAATTTTGTACCTATGGTTATAGTCTCTTCTCGAGGATATATACGAAATAAAGAAAATGAAAATCTGCAGAATAACTTGCTTAGACAGGTTCAATTTAATGGTTCCTAAAATTGATCTCAACTTACCTTCTTATATATAATGCATACCTGAAGGGTAGAGTTGTTGCAGATCTAAACCCTGCGTAATTACTCAAGTTTAAGATTTCCATCTGTATCTCAAATAAATCCACCTATGTTGGACTATCCATCCATTTGTTAGACAGGTCATTTTGGAATTCCCAAATCCTTTTTATTTCTTCTTATCTGAACCAGCTCTACAGAAGCATTCAAGTTATATATTCAATAGATTGATCATGGAAATCAATGAAAAACATTTGAAAGCTTCTCTTCTACCTAACACTCTAATAAAGTATTAGTGTGTAAGAATAGCATCTTTCTTGTAGATTAATATGCATGTGTAGCTCATTTGAACTTATTAAACACAACAAATACAAATCAATTAAGGCAGCAATTTCCTGCTCACATATGGTCACCCTCAGTTTATAGATTGCCAGTGCAGTAGTTGAATAAATGCCAGAAAGCTACTACTAGCCAATCTCACTAGTCATGTAGGACAGAGACGGCCACATATTTGTAATTTCTGAGTTCATATATATGTTAAATGGTAAATTTTTTATTGTTGTTGGTATTTCAGCATCCAATATTGCGGCTGATGTGCTGTGAAGTAAACTTTTCTCAATTGATTCCTTTTCTTTCACTTTCAGTTTCATTTTTTTTTTCAGCTGAAGCTCCCATCCACATCTCAAGTTTTCTTTCACTAATGCCTATGATTCCTTGTTAAGTTCCTACAAGTAAGGTCATTTTGAGACCATATCCCGATGATCATTATCATAATCTGAATTCTCACAGTAGGTTGGTGCCAAGATATAGGGACGGGAAAAAAAAAGCTATTATATCTATTCCAAAATGATTAAATCTGCCTAATCAGTCTCATTATTGATTAAACACATCCAATATATTCAGACATAGCTATCCAACATGTGAAAATTTTCAGAAACAGACAAAATGCATAACCAAGTCCAATTATATTGGCTATTGTAACAAGTAAATGAGTATATAATTTATCCTAGCTTTCCCTTTCAAATAAAAACCTTAGCCTAGCATTTATTTAAGGTCACAACGTGTTGCATATAACTTGATAAATATCATCATCCCAAGTTATCAAATAGGCTGAATTTTTCTACTTGGTGTAGGTATCAATTTGACAAGGAAACATTTGATGAAAACAGATAAAACGTTTAAGTTCAAGGGCATTTCCCCTCCTAGAAACAGGAGACAACGTATACTTTCTTGAAGGAGAAGTCTTGTCTTAACATGCCTTAATGTCACTTACGTCGTAGTCATAACGAATATCTTCTACCTTCTTTCTTCATCCTTTCCAACTTGGCAAGGCAATCCAAGTTCAGACAAAAGTTTAACGGGGTCTCTTTCTTGTTTACAAAGTGAGAACAATCAACTGTGCGTAGATTTGGAACTATGTGGAATGCGTCAACCATCTCTCGGCATTGGGTGCCACCTATTGGGGCCTGAGAATCCTGCAAAGTAGGAGGGTAAAACTTAAAAGCAGTGGTGGAGAGAGGTGAGCCATACCTATAAGTTGTGGAGAATAATTGTTGTCCAAATATCCACTTCACAAATAGTAGCAAAAGCAATGAAGTTTATTCTAAAGGCATTACTAAACAGATATCAGAAACAATTTCGATTGTCTTAAGATTATAAGATACCTTGCAGTAAATAGTAGATTAACAAGAGAATTTCCTACCAGATATTTAATTTTACCCCTAAATGAATAGCAAAAACGAAATAGAAAAATAATCTGTCACAATAAATCTACAGAAAAAGCCATTATTTTGTCCACAGTAGCTATCAGTTGAGGACACAAAGACAACTCGATTCGACTGATAGCACAGGTCATAGTGACATGAAAAAAATGAGCGCATGGTTAAAATGGCAGATGGGAGCAAATACTTAGAGCCAAGATCCACTTCAAGTTCATGTTTCTAATCTGTAATCAAGGCAACTCCCTCTTCTTAGGGAGCATGGTAAAATAAAGTTTACATGAGATTTGGCAATCCAACACAGTACTGAAAAAAATAGAACATAAAACAACACTAAACACTTCATTCAAATGCCAAAAGAACGTTTTTTGCATAGCTCTGAAACTCCATGAATGTGCCATTTCTTAGTTTCTTACCAAACTACTGCTAAAAACAACATCGAGATCATAATCTTTCAATCAAAGTATCAAATATTACCTGCTGTGGGATTGCACGAACAGTCACCTCTCTTTCTCCAACTCTCCGTCCGATCTGCCATTCTCCGTCCCTCGCCGTCGCCCACACAGTTCATTCACAAAACTCAGTTTGAGCCCTTTTATTCCTTTCTGGAAGCTTCGAAACGGCTAGTTGGACTTGATCACGCGTCTGACGTCTCCAACCTCTGCAACGTTCACATTCTGTGTAAGATCAGCCGTCCGATTTCGATCGGAATCGAGGACGGTCGATTCTGCCACCGTGGAGGCGGAAAACGACGGTTTCGCGACGGGCCTGCCCGACAAACGCGGAAACTCGAAATTAACGGGAGTAGAGACGGAGGAAACGTTGACTAGATCTACTACAACCGTTGGTACTTGATCAGACGGCCACAATTGATCGTACCGTGTCTCCGTAACGGCTCCAACGCGTCGCCCTCACTCAGCCCTCTCCTTCCGAGAAATTTAAAGATGGAATATAAATAATATTAAATAGAGTTTCTCTCTCTTTAAATACCGCTCGCGCTGCTGCTTCTTCTTCCCCGCAGTCCGAACCCTAACGCTCGTTCCCGATCTCTCGATCACGATCAGTTTCACTTGCTTTCTCGAGCCGTCTCTCGCATTCCTCCCCTCGATCGCTTTCTGGTGGAAATGGCATCTCGCTTCGCGTTGATCGCGTTCTGCTTGGCTTCCCTCGCCGTGGCCGCCTCCTCCCAGGGCCCGGCGGCCTCCCCCTCCAAGTCACCCTCCGTGGCACCGGTGAAGCCTCCCTCGCCTCTCCTTCCGCCGCCCGCAGTGGCTCCAGTGAGGCCCCCGGCAGCGGCGCCCCTTTCCGCGCCGCCTGCACCTGTCCCCGCCGCCAAGTCGCCCTCTTTGTCCCCTCCCGCCCCGCCGACAACCTCCCCGGCTTCTGATATTCCTGCGCCAGCGCCTAGGTCGTCGATCGCCGCTGTTCCTGCTTCTGCTCCCACCGCCCCGCCTCCGGCTGGTAATGGCGCTGCTGCTCTTTCCTTCAGTTGGATCGGCGCCTTCGCCGTTGTTGCCGTCGCCTTCGCGATGTAGGCGCTCGGTGATTACACTGGAATTGCCTCCACGGATCATTTCTCTTTTTGTTTGTTAGGTTGGCGTTTCGTATTCTACATTTGTTCTACGTTTTCTATCAACATGAATTAGTGGATTCTTTTTTATCTATTTACTTGTTTTTTCTACCATGAATGTTTTGGGATTTTGGACTCTTTATCACGGACTAAAAGTAAAGTTTTTGTTAAATAAAAAAAATATCGATCTGTATTAGAATTTACAAAAAATATATTCACTTCCAGAAATAAAAGGGGAAAAACATTCAATTTGGAAAATAACAGCTAAATTTAAACAGTTCTTTGTGGCAATTATTCGAGCGGCCACGTTAAAAAGGGAACTGAATGAGTAATAGAGGGAGTAGTTGTACGTGTGAGTAAATGCTTATCTGCTGATCGCTTGTTCCTTTGATAAGATAACTGAGTCGAACTGAGTTTAAAATGAACCAAACATTGTTTATGCTTGAGTTTAATTTGAATTTGGCTTAAACTCGTACTTCAGTTTGAATTGTTTGAGACTTTAACTAACAGACCACAATCAGGTATGTTGAAGCATCCCAAGTGTATTCATCTAATCTAAACCACTATAATTGAGGTTTTGAACGCTACTCTTTCAAGTGTATTTCTTCCATCTGCTCAAATTACAGTACACCATCCAAATAGTGTGTTTTCCGATCAACAATTCCCAAGTTTAAAGAACACATATTTCAATGAATAATCTCGGTGTCACTGTGTCAACCAGGGAGCAATAATTAGTCCTACAAATGCAAACGAATCTAAGAACACTACGAATTTACAAATAACATATGAGAGAGGGCTTGGCTCCCTTTTTTTTCACGGGAAGAATTAAGTCTTTTTTTTGATGCCCTTGTAGCTGCTAATTTCCTGTTCTTCCCCAGCACTGGAAGCGCCTAGGTGTCATGGGCTTTCATGTTGACCGGAACATTGACTTCAAACCCAGCAAGTGGATAAATCAAAACAACTTTGATATAACACGGCAAGATGACCAAAAGGCTACAGAAGCTGCTTTAACTAATGCTGGATTCTGATATATCCTGAAAGGATGAACAAATAAAAGATGAAATTTATACAGATGCATTTATTTTTTAGATGAATAAAAATGATTAACCAAGCTGGGTAATGTTGGGTTGACCAGCCCGACCACACTTATAAAGATGCATTTAAACCTCAGAGGTGGATGCAGTGCAATGTTTAATTAACCAGAGCAAGCTCCACCAAGATTGCAAAAAGAGACCAAGCTTTATTTATTTAAAATGTTTACAATAGACTACAAAGCTTGAAAAGCTGCAATCCAAGTTGACTGAAGAGCATGCAACCCTAATCTATTATAGTCTTACTCCCGTATGTTCTTGCAATACATCGCATGCAACTAACTTTATCTGACCCACATCTATTTCGGGCATCAATACCACTACATGAACTAGTAAATGTAGACTAAGAAACAATATATGTCTAACTTATTACATGAACTAGTTAATGTAGACTAAAATCATGACTAGAATATGAAAACACAAACAACCAAAGCATTAGAGTTGTTGATAGAGATTAGAGCTAGCTCTCGAACTTTTTGATGGAACACATAATTGATTATCTGCTTGACCTCAAATTAACCCGTCAAAGATTGAATTCAGGCAATGATATTTTAGGAACAATTTTTTCCTTTTTTTAAGTGGCACAGTAGTAGACTGAAGGTAGCAACTCAAGGATGGGAAGGTCATGTGTGACTGTTGTGTACTGCCCTGACAGTATCATGAACTCAAGCAAATGTAGGTGGTGCTCATGTGTGCAGTGATGGCTTGTGTGGATGTGAGATTGAGGCGAAGTGACAAAGGAGCAGCATTAGCTTCGTGAGAGAGAAGGGAGGCAGCAAAGATCACCCTATTCTTGATGCCAGGCCTAGAGGCCATAGCTTAAACAATTGTGGTTGGTGCGACACAAGGTAGGAAAGGAAGGAGATGGAGCCAATGAGGAACCACTGGCTTTGATTGAACTTTCACGGCCATAGGCATTGTCAATAATGATCTTGGGCATGTCTGAGGGAATGAGGCTGAAGGTTACACAGCACTGGGGGTGGGTAAAATACTTGATCCAATGGACATCTGAATCGATCCAAAAATTCCAGATTATTTTGATTTCCATTTGGTCAAGTCAAAAATAATATGCATTTGGATATTGGATCAGATATGATATCTAGTTCACAGTTGCAATTAAGACAAGCCAACCAAATTTTAATATAAATATAAAATTTAGTCAAAATTAAATTGCATGCATAGTAAATCACCTGTTAGACATCCCTATCACTAACTAATAGGATAAGTCAGTCCAAGTATATAAAACTATATATATATGGAATTTATATCCTGCGGTGCAGGTTGGTGCGGTTCCGTGCCAACCATGCATGGGAAGGCGCCTTCCCATGCATGGAAAGCGCCTTCCCTGCATGGGAACTGCAGGGAACTGCACCGCAGGTGATCACTCCTATATATATATATATAATAAAAGTCTTATCTCACTTAATAGTAATGAAAGAGTATCATTAAAAAAATGAAGAATCTTAATATGTTTAGTCTTGGAAACTCTATTGCACTGTAGGAATATTATGTTTCTATTAATATGTCTGGATTTATAATTGTATTTCATAAGATAGGTTCCTAATATCTTTATCTATGGAACTAGTTTATAATATTAGAATTTAATTTTTGTTTGAATAAAGTAAAAAAAAAATATATATATATATATATATATTGACATTAGCAGGTGCTATATTGGTGACCTAAAAACCAATAATCAGCCCGATTCAACTCGACTTGGATTGGTCGAATATACCATTGATTTTTGGATATTGTTTTTGGACAATGTATCTTAATTCGAAAAACTTGGGTTGGGTCAAATTTTGGTTTAGAACCAACTTGATCCGACCATCATTCACCCTTAGAGAGCATGGCCAAAAGGTGATCTTTGGTGTTGACAGGTCACATTTCTCTAGGGCTAGCGCCAATTAAGGTCAAGTGGCGTCGAAATGGACCTACAGAGCCAGGCCTAGTAAGCCCATTTCCAATAAGGTAACTAAGAAACTTCAATTATCAGCATCAAGTAAATGTTAGCGTGAGACAATAGCCCCTCTCGATTGCTTTGCAAGAACAGACATACCCAATGGCAGTAGCACTCCATGAAGCAACATTGTAAACAACCTTGCTTCCATCCCATGCCTTCCTGAGCCTGCTTTTCTTCTTCTTAACAGAAAACGTTTTGCATAGGGCTGTCAACTCACAATAAGTAACAACTAGTTGTCAGCACATAAGAATTACTGTCAAATATCGGTTTCCATACAAAAAGAAAATCAGATTCAACAGTCTCACCTGCTTGAAGTTGATTTGGAGTTAATTCCTGCAATACCAAACAGTAGCAATGAGCATACGGACTCCATAATAAAGTTGTTCAAATAGTTAAAAAATGAAAACTATTACTAAGCAACACAAATAAAATAATTTTTTATAAGAATTCCATATAGGCATACTTTAGTTTGCTTTAGTGATAGCAGATAAGTAGCCATGAAGCATGCCACACCATCCACTATGTCCTCTTGCTTAACAAGTACATAATCATCTTGGTCAATGTCATCCTTCCCATCAAAATGCTTATCATCCCACAAATCTTTGGCGGTGACCATATCCCACGATGCATTATCATCACCTACGAATAGGAGTTATTGACAAAAATACTACATCAGTCACAGTTTAGTTGAGAGACCTAAAACATTTCAACTTGATGAATAAAACAAGTTTTAAGAATAAATTATTAGAAAATAAACAGGCTGAGTACAAGTTAGCTTACCATGAATATTTTGGTAAACAGATGTCTGGATGTGTTCAAGCTTTTCAAGGAAGTCTGGTGATTCAACTCTTGATTTCAGAAGGGCACATAGCTGCACAATAGGATCCCAGTTAACAACATATGAGCATTGGACACTTTCCTAACATCTTAAGCTTTAGGGGTAAGTAGCAAAATTAAATATGGAATGAGATAAAAAATATATATATATGCAAATCCTGTAGTCTAAACAAGAGAAAAGAGTTGACTTTGGATTGAGCCAATTGAATCGAATTGTTTGACAATCCTTGAGGGAGACTGTTTATCTTTTGAAAGTAGAGGGGGAAAAAGGAGGGAAAGAAAAAAAAAGTTTGTTTCTCTTATTTATAATTATTTGGATGGAAATGTGGGAGAGAAAGGAAATAGGGAAGGAATTAATTAAACAAATGTTCTAATTTCCAAAAATATAGTCGAGAACAATGCAATGATACAATGACAACCAAGCATTATCCCACTAGATGACATCGGCTACGGGAACAAAGCAATGATATGAGACAAATATTCATATCATGTACGATGGCAATGGTGGAGTATAAGCTAATTCCATCCTGCTACATTAACTTCCAAGTTCCAACTAATGGTAGTAAGCAAGTTATTTTATACTAGGGAAGAGGAAATTAGATTAGATTGTTTTCCCCCCATTTTGCTTTAAGTGAGCCCCATTTATCTTTTTTCTAGAGCAATAAACTTAGAATAGTGATCATCAAATATCCAAATCAAAATAATAAACAGTTGTATTTCTTAGTTTCACTATATCAAATTATCAATGCTACCAATTATAATTGGCATTAGACTGCAAGGGTAAGCAAAAAGGCCAAATCAAGCATAGTCATTCAGGAAACAGATCAACAATTTTTATGCACACAACATGTAGCAACATAGATTTGTCTCAAGATTCATGTCATTCAAAAGAAGAATGCTACTGGCAAGTAAAATATTTCAGTACAAGAATTAGAATAACTAGAGCAAGTACAGCTTCAAAGCATGATGTGCATAACCATTAGCATAACAATGTAATGAAAAGAAACCAACACTTACCACAAACACTTTGCACACTTAGCATAGATTAACTCTCTGGATGTAGAATGGGTCGGAATGAATTATAGGTCCGCTTGTGTTCTGTGCATGTAGTTCTGTGCAATTTCAACAACTAAATCGTATCTCATTCCTCACCAGAAACTAAATTTGAAAAAGAAAAAAAAAAGGAATAATCTGCACCGATCAAGCGCATCGCCATAGTTCAAAGAATCGCCATAGTTCAAAGAACAGTAGAAAACTCAGCCTACGGTTACATCCTTCTCGCACGATCATAAAAAGGAATCAAGTGGCTGAGAATCATCTAAAATTCCCCATGTGATCATTACAAAAGGCGCAAACAACAAATTGGGATCCAATCCGACCCATACCTCATCGGCCTCGAAGTCGCCTCCAGATTCAGACCGCGGCAGGGATCCCTCAACTTCTCCCATAGGCTGTGCCTCTGCCGCCTCGTCGCCTGCAGGGTCTAGGTCGATGTAGGGTTTCTCCAGCAATTCGAGGGCCCTCTTACAATTCTCCAGGACCGCCTCGAGGGCGCGCCGCTTCACGCGGAAATGGTCCTCTGCGGCGGCGGCCGAGCTGGGGCTGAGCTCGGGCGCGAGGGAGACATTGCGCCGACCATCCACCTCGGTCGCCTCCATCGTCCCCTAGCAGAGTTTGCGTCCGGCGAATCGATCACTTTTAACGCGTTGCTTGTTCGCTGCAATTTGAGCATGATTGGCGATCGTGTTAGTGGTTTACGAGTTCCTTTTTCTTCACCTACACTCCTTCCCACACAGAAGCCACTTTACCCCACACAAAGCTCGCCAACAGATGTTGGGGTTTGAAATGGGTACAAACTGCAAGAGTGTGCGGAGGGCTTTATCAATATTACGTCATCTCGCTAAGCGCCCGTTCAATTCTTTACCTGACGACGCGTCCCACCGCAGAGGCTACGTGGCATCGTTTTATTCAACACTAAGACTATGATAAGATTCTGGGGGCATTTCTTTGGCCTCGCACCAACATACAACATTCTTTTTTTTTTTTTCTTCCAATTTTCAAATGCAGCCTTATGCGTCTAAAATATATATTTATTTTTTATTTAAATGTTCTCATTCGATTTACAAATCAATTTATAATATATTTTGGAGGAAAATTAAACCAAAGCCAAAATGTGATATAGGAAAAAAAAACACATTTATGGAAGCTGACATGCTCTAGTAATTT
>JBAMIE010183399.1:0-12912 GCA_037177295.1 Kaempferia parviflora | reverse complement strand
TGAGGAAAAACACATAAGTTGATCGATCAGTTGATCGATTGACAGCAGTTTTTTCCCTCACGTAATGTGAGTGGGACACGGGGACAGAGAGAGACGCGGGACAGAGGATCCGAACTCGTTGCCAACCGCACCGAGATGCCTACCCTCTCGGTGGTTAGCGAGGCATGGGGCCCACCACAGACTGAGAAAGCCTAACAGGTGCAGAAAAGTACCGTTCGGCTAACTGCGTGCCTTCCACTTATCCCGAGACGTTGTTTTTTCTCTTAGTTTTATTTCATTTTATATTTATTTGCTGTTGCATATAGTTTTTTTTTAAATGGATTAATTCGTCTATAAATAAAAGTCGGACACGGGCGGAGTCGACGAGGCGGTAGCGGTGGCCGATTCGCACCGCGCGAGCGATCTGAACAGTCGAAGCGATACGATGAGGCCGTCGCTGTGGCGGCCGGCGCGGGTGGCCGACTCCTCCTCCTCCTCGGAGCAGTGCGAGGCGTCTGCAGGGATGGAGGCGGCGGCGGCGGCAGCGACGGAGGGACACGTTCCGGTGTGCGTGGGGGAGGAGATGGAGCGGTTCGAGGTGCCGGCGGAGCTGCTGAGCCGCCCAGCCTTCGCGGCGCTGCTCCACCGGTCGGCCCGGGAGTACGGCTACAAGCAGCGCGGCGTGCTCCGCATCCCCTGCCCCGTCCCGCTCTTCCGCCGCCTCCTCCTCGCCGGCGGTGAGGCCGAGGCGGAGCTCCTCCGGGCCCTCCGCCACGAAGAGGAGTAAACCGTGAACGAATCAAGTGGTCGAATAGCGACGTCCGTCAGCTTCCTTTTTGACCCCGCGTCTTCGTGTTAATTGCAGTGCACACTGAGGGCCAGTGATTTAGACGATTTAAAACTCTTCTTTAAAAAAAAAAAAAAATCTTCTTCCCTTGTTGTGAGCTTCTAATGATTACAGCACCAGCAATAATGAAAATACCTAGACAAAAGTCATGGATTAATGGAACCGCTGCTAAATAATTTTCAAAAGATGCCATTTAATTAAGTGGGTAGAGGAAAAGGAAATTCCACTAATAAATGTATTCGACAATGATTTTTTCTCTCTCTCTCTCTCTTTGGTTGTATCCCATTCTAATGCACTGGTTATTGGTAGTTTGTCATTGTCTTCGTCCATCATTTGTGCATCCTAGGAAGCTCTTGCTGCAAGAAAAGACACAGAGATCACGCCACCGAATATTGTAAACTTCTGTTTGATGAAAAAGGAATGGCCTACCTGTTTATGCTGACATTAGAACCGCCTCCCTCAACGTCAAGTAATATAATTGATCAGACTGTCAGAAATAACTCAACTACGGTTCCTCTTCATCTTCTGGATTTTCAAGTGCAAGCAGATGTTTTCTGAAAGAAGAGGCTGCCTCTTCTCTCTCATCTAGCCTTCCGAGTTTGTCATATACGATGGCCATCAAATAGAAAGCTTCGGCAGCCATTTCGTGGTACTGCAAAAGAATGCACTTGTAACAAGCAATAAATCAAATTTGAAATAATTTGAACTGGCAAAAGATAACTTTTCGGAATTCTGATGTAGTGCAACGTAAGAGATATGCTAGCAACCATAATAACATTAGTGAGATCGACATGCATCATACAACTCACCTCCAGAATTTGCAGTTCTTCAGAAGCTTGGCTTAGAGGATCTAGCACTGAATCAGGGTCTTCCGAAACTGAACGAGGCAAAGTGGAGAATATAAACGGGATCAGAAATCAGGACATAATTTCAAATTAGGTATGAAGGTTTAAATTTCAGAAGTCATGAATACAGGAAATCTATCAATGCAGATGTGTAGGATCGATCATGCATACTCACTTGAGAAGGTTGGATCAGATAAAAGACATTTTGCTAGTGCAATGTTGGCTCGTGCACGCAGCTCAAGCCCTCCGTGACCTAGAATCAGAGGAAGAGCAAGATGAACGAGGGACAATGCCTTCTTTGCATGACTTGATCCAAGAGCAAGCCATAATTCAGCAAGTATGACAGTGGCTGATGCTTTAAGCAAATCTAAATTAAATATTTTGCAGAACGATAAACTTGCTAATGCGTAAGGCAGTCCAAGGACAGTGTCACCAGCTTTCTGACAAAATCAAAAGGGTAGAAGATAAGTTCAGCATGGGGGAATTCAGAAAGAAATCAATAGGTCATGTGTTTTTTTTACCTTATGAATTTCAGCAAGCAAAAGAAGAACAGTGGCATTCTCAATCTGCATGTTAAACTTGTAACATGTGGAGAACAGATTGCTTGCAACTGCAGCTGCCTAATTAGAACTACTTATTAGATGTATATACGTGGCAGATTTATTCATTCCAGAAATTCAAGCATAACTATCAAATGGGATTAAGCAAATTATTAACAAGAAATAATAATGGCACTATTTGTGTCCATGATCCACCAACAAATTATAAGCATATTAAATTGGACTAAACTAAATATGAATTGATTAACACATTTTCCTGTGTGTATATATGTGCCTGCACTTCAGTATGGTATGCTAGTAAAGCAGAAAGTATCAATCAAAATAAATCCCTAGTTGACTATTACCTCAATCCTCAACCAAGAAACCATACAAATATCAGTAAAAGTAAAAATAGTGAGGATGAGATACTTGGCTAAACTGATTTGCTGCAAGTAAAGTTCGTGCATTTCGAAGACCAGCCTCTGTCTTAAGGTCCATATCCACTCCAGAAACAGATGAAGCAAGAACTCCAAACTTATCACAAATTTGTTGAGCAGCCTTCAAATTCCCCCTGGATCAGGTCCAATCAGAATGAAATATCTGGAACCTTACAGTAGATGATCTTCCAACTAGTCAACGGGAGGCAATGAAGAAAAATTCAACAACTTACCTGTGTAAAGCTCGCTCATGAAGAAGCTGTAGCTTAAGAAGCTGGATGTGTTGATTTGATAAAGGAAAAAATTTCTTTTCTGCAAGCTTCAGTGCATTAAATGCCTCTGAAAGGAAATGATAACATGTTTCATAAGACAGAAATTAATGCAGATGAGGAAAAAACTAATTTTGGTGCTGCATCAGAAATATCTCAAATACATCAATTTATGTACCTTTCACACTAAACCAACAAAACATTGTCATACAATAGGAAGAATGAAAATTAGTTCACTTCAAACATCTCAGTCAATTGTATAAGAAAGACTGGAGAATACAGTCACATGAAATTTAGGGTGAGTAGATAATTACCAGTATATCCTTTGAATACACTCAAATGCTGTATTAGTTTTGCATATGCTAGTGATAACTCTGATGAACTGACAGTAAAATCAAGTCATATAAGTTTAGATAATTCGTCCATTCACAATTTGCAAAAAAAGATGTCGCCAAGACATTCAGCCTAGTAAGATACCTTGCAGCATCAGCAAAGCACGTTGCATAAACCAAAGCATTCATCCGAACCAATGGAGAGCTTAAGAAAAAAAAATAGAAGATAAAATGAGCTACATAAAGTTAATGTTGCTATCAAGTTTATCTCATAGTAGTAGACATGTAGGATCACATAGGATTACAGCTGCTAGATGACAGAAAATTCTCTTTAGTATAAATAAAGGTTGAGCATCATATTGCAGAAGATACATAGATTGACAACAGTGATAAGATCAACCAGAATTAAAAAGTGATCCTTAACAATATACTTCCACAATGAGAGATGTAAGCAACATCACCAAAAAAACATTGTCAAAGCTATGTAGTACCAAACTAATAGCACATCTCAATTGCAAAAAGTAAGCAAACAAAAACAGCAACAAAATCTAATAGATTCACTATATTCATAGAGCAATGACCAGCTAGCTTCATGGAAGGCTCAATTCTTTTCAATAGTAAATGGGGTAGGCAGTAAGCACGATGCTTTAGAGAATTTCCAGTAATAGATTTTTTTTTTTTTTTTATCATTATGACACATTAACTTAGTCAAACCTTGCCCGCTGTGGCCAGACCTTTAAGGTAATTATTGAATAAAAAAAAATGCATATACGTTACTTGATTCATCAAGGTAAGAAACAGACTTCTTTTTTCAAAAAATATATAAAAAAAAGTAGAAACCATGACCATTCAACTGTTTAGAATTGGCTACATGGATCTTTGTGCATCCTTAAACACAAAGAATAAAAGAAAGTAATATTTACAGCTAAATCATTAATAATGATAGTAAATCCTGGTCAAAAAGCATGCAAAGGATGTACCAAATCACTCCATCTAAGTCCATTCATGAAGTACTAGAATTACCTGCCATAGTATTCCCATGCTGTGGACCTAAGCAAATAAGACGCACCAGCCAATTGCAAGACAGACCCAGGTAGAGGACTGGGCTGTGCATGAAACTGAAACACATCAAAATCATTAGTTGATAAACTCCTGGACACATGTGACTTAAGCCATGGATTATCAACAGTTGTCAGATTCTTAAGCCATGAAGTGCTAAAAGCACCAGTGTCGTTTAGTTGCAAAATCCCATCTGCTCCAAATTCACTTAACACTTTGGAACTTAACCTTAGCTCCTGTAGAGATAACAGGCAGCAGGAATGTCAAAGTATCACAGCTTCAATGGAGAAATCAAATTTAAATTAGGAGAAAATGTGTAATGTATAAAGAATTGTTTACTTACCTTGCAGACACTTATTGGGCATGTTTTAAGTTTCATAGAAGCTTTGGGACCAAAAGAGATCAATGGTTTCTTCACATGCTGAAAAAATAAAGATGCCAGAAATTTTCAGTCATAGGAAACATACAGATTACAGACAAGATGAGTCTTTTGTCCAGCATAAAGGACAAACATGGATAGTAACAAAAAAATCTGTATACTTTGCTGCTTATACAACAAAAACAACAATAAGAAGCCAAATTAGTTCCACTATTTGCAGTTGGCTACATAAATCTTCCCTCCATTAACTTTATGCAAGGCTAGTTCAAATTCCATGCCTCCCACAAGTGCTAATAGAGAAGAAAACAAATACAACTTATTCAAGGACAAGACGAAGATGCTGCAGTAAAGCTAGTTAAAGCTACTATATATTTGCATATAACAAATAACCACATCATCTTCAGATACAGTGAGTTAAAGAACAAAGCGAGTCGGTTGATGGAAGATATTGGGCTTCTTTACTCCCACCTCGACACTTTGGGGTAAGTATGGGGATCCAAGTAATCCACCCATGAAAGGTGGCCTAGGTGACTTCTTCACTTGATGGAAGACTATATAAATCTTTCCTGCAAGAACTTTATGCAAGGCTAGTTCAAATTCCATCTCTCTCACCAGTGTTAATAGAGAATAAAACAAAAGATGCTGCAGACAGCTAGTTAAAGTTACTATATATTCACATATGAACAAGATACTACACCATCTTCAAATACAGTGTGTTAAGTAAATGATATCCAAGTAATCCCCACCCATGACAGATGGCTTAGGTGATTTCTGAACTTTAACCATGAAGTCTTACTGGATACAGAGACATAATTAGAAGAGTTAGTTTAGCCTTTCGGAGAGCTAAGGCAATTGTGATAGTTTAACTTTTAAATATTCAAAAAAAATTTGTAACGAACCCTCATCCTTAGCTGTTCTCAGATTTGATTTGTTTTCTAAGCTTCAGAAAACATAACATCTTATGTAAAAATATGTATCCCAACAGTATTATCAACATTGATAGGATTTGTGGAATACAAAGAGCAAAATTAATAAAACTAACACTAACATATTATACAGGCTGAATATCCATAAGGACATTCTTTATTTAATCTTAAACAGTATATCCAATCTAAAAGAAACTACCTTTTAATATTCTTTTGATAGCAAATCCTTAACACATTCCAGAAGCACGAGAACAAGAAAAATCAGGAACAAAAATGTTTTTGCTTTTTTACAGGTTTGGTCTTACTCTTTGTAAAATAGAATTGTTGTACAACAAATTTCTTAGATAAATTGTTTACTTTTTTACAGATTTGATCTTGCTCTTTGTAAATGGAATTGTTGTGAAACAGATTTCTTAGATAAAAGCGCAAAACAATATAAGTATCTTTTCTTTTTTAACTTACCCTATAAATGAAGAAATTTCATTATCAAAATTCTAAAAAAGAGAGCCTACTTAGCTAGGGCCTTTTTTGGTCCAACCTATCTCTCAAAATTGTTGGGGGTAGAACAAAATTTAAAAATCAGATTGTCATTCAATAAATGAAAATGGTTAAGAATGAACTCTCCAGGAATTCTAGCACCATTGTGTTCTAAGAAGAAACATTCAATAATTGAAGAAATAAAAAGATACAGTAACAAAGATTGATATTATTAAAAAAAAAAAATCAGAAGTGCAGACATAACTTGACTTAACTAACCTTAAGATCAAATTTTGCCAAGGCGAGCCGATTGAAGCCTAACAGATTTGTGAGCTTTAGATGACTAGCCCTACCAAGTGATCTTTTAAGAAGCACAAGCAATTGTTTCTGGGTGGATAATGGTGTAGCAAGACCAGTAGAAGTGCCCAGTAAATATGGGGAACCAATAATTCCAGTCATATTTGAAACTCCTACTTCGGACAGTAGTTTGCATATAGCTGCCAATGTGTAAGCAAGGCATGCGTCGTCATTGTTCTACAACAATTAGTACATTCAGAATCAGTTGAAAATGTATAGGCACACAAGCAAGGACTCACAAATAAACAGAAGGATAATTAATATCTTATCCTATGCTCACCATATCAATTCCAAATATATGCAAATATTTTTTATAAGGATATATTGATAAAGGCTTAATGCGGTGAAATCTTTTGAAACTGTGCCATGATGGACCCCCTACACTTGTTTTCATTTGTTATGATATCAAACAGTTAACAAGTTTGCATCCAAACTCAGTGACAGATGCATGTCTCGGCAATAAGGGAGAAAACTTGGGTTGTAGGCCAAATCATGATCTACACAATTATTACACAAATCTAGATTAACAATCACAAGGTGTGTCTACTTGAGTGATCAAAGCGGGGAAAGAAAGGAAAAGTGGTGGTGAAAAGAGGAGAAGGTTTGTCTACTTGAAAAGAAAGGAAGAGAAAATGAGATAAAAATTGACAAAACAACCTCTTTCATTTTATCAACCCCAAGACGTGGAGAGTTAAATCCAGTTTTTTCCTCTCATTCTCCCTTCTTCCATCCATTTTTAGATGGAGCCAAAAGTGGGGAAAGAAGCTCCATACGCCCCTTCCCTTACTCTTACTGTGTCTTCTTCTACCAGAGTGAGAGTAGATAAGAGAACCGACGCTTTTCCCCTTTCCTTTCCCTCTACTGAGCTCCCTTCCCCTCAAGTAGACATGTCCTTAAATATCCCTACCAGTAATAACACTTTTAACATTTTAACCCATTACAACAGTTTTGAATAGCAGCCAAGAAATCTAAAACGAATCCACCAAATCAACAATTTTTTAAGATCACAAACAAAATATATTTATCTTGACCATAAAAAGAAGCCTATAGAGAAGAAAAAAAAGTTGGATGCAAAATACCAATATTGGGAAGTTGTTAAATAAACTAATCATTTGTTATAAGAAGAATGATGTCCAGTAAAAAAACAATGACATTAAGTTTAAATAAGAGATGTAACTACTCAATTAAAGTATATCAACCACAACATACCTGTTGTGAGACCCTTACTGCTTCAGTTAGAGCCTGACAAGAAGAGAAAACTAGAGCAGTTAGGAGTCAAACAAGCTGAGCTAATTGCAGAATAGAGAACTTCTAAAATCATTATATGCTAAAGATGGTACTATTAAGACAAAATCAGTGTAGCTAGTCAGATATGCCACACTGAACAATTATCTGACATTTCAGTAATAATTTAAGGCAAAAAATTGGGCAATTAAATATCCTTCCATGAAATCCAAGAAGAAAAAAGCTTCAACGCCATTAAATAGATGTAAAAATGAGAGACATCAGGTACTCAGCAATGCTGCTCACACACTTATATCACAATTTAGTCAAAGAGTAGCTCAAAAAAAAATAATCAATGGGGCCCTTCATGCAGCTGCAAAATACTAGCAAATATGTATCTAATGAAAACAAACAAGCTAAATACTTTGACCCATAAACAAATGGTGCTGTATAGAAATTTACAATCTTAACGGCAAGGAAAAAGAGAGAGGAGAAAAGGACGATGGCTTTAAAGAGATTACCTCCAAAGCTTTCTTAGGATGGCCAAAATGACTATGCAGCGAGCCCAGACAAAGCAAAGCAGTTTCATATTTCCCAACCTCAAATTCAGAGGACGGAGCAGCTGATCTGTTAAAAAGTCCTTCCATCCCTGCACTTTAGGGGTTCAAGTATCCAGTCAGAAAACAGGGCTTCTTAATTTCAAAGTTACCATTGTAAAATATTGGTTAATAGTAATGCACATTAAGAATATAATTCATGAAACTATACCAAATGTGATTCCCATTACATGAAGAATTACTGAGATGGAATTAATGAAGGGACAATCTGTTGGACGAATTTGTAAAAACAGAATACACATGTTAAATTGATAAAAAGAAGCATGCATATAAAGACAACACAAGATATTAAGAATACAAGGATGTGGGTTTAACAACTACAAGAAAATTTGAGTTTAAAATATTATCTGTTTACTACTGATCCATTGTCAAGGGGAAATACTTCATTTGGTAAGAATAACTGAAACCAAGAAATAGCTTTTGATGGTTCTTGACTGTAGAAATATCTATATACGGAAACAAAACAAAAATCAGGAGGCTTGAAAACGATATAATAATGTACAGACAGTTAGTTTCTAAGTAAAACAACATCATTGTAGCAATGGTATCTCATTCAATAGGACAAACAGGGATAGAGTTTATCACACTATTTAGCCATGTTATTCTTCTAGAAAACATTATACCAATAAAAGATCTGATCATGAACCCAATTCTTCAGTTGAATAAAACTTCCATGATTTCCGACTTTCAGGTGGGAACAAATATAAAAATCTCATATCTCTAAAGTGTATATGAAGCCTTTCCAGAGCAACGATAGAGCCTTGTGCACTATCCCAGCCTTTTCCATGCTTTCCTGTGTGCTTAGGTAAATCAACATCTACTCTAATGTAAACAAACATGAGGATGAATAATTAACATAATGTCAAATTATTATAACCCCTCCATGAAGAATTTATTCCAACTCTAGATTCAACCAAAAGTCAAAAGGCACATATCCAATACAAATCTATACCTGTTGTCGAAGTAGCAGTGCAGGTTGTCTAAAGCAGCAACATAATCATCATGATAAAGAGCATTTAAGTATTGCAAGTAATGAACCTACAAAGAAATTGAAGGGTTAAGAGTGTACTGAAGCAATAACCATCCAATCAATGCCTACTTACTATGTTTGCATCCAATAAGTCCTCAACTTACACGATGAAGTTCTGGAGCAAGCTTTTGTAACTGCTTTAGAGTAGCCGAAAGTGAATTTAAGGGAAATGAGGCCGCATTCCTGGCAAGGAAAAGATGTAACAACAAACAACAATTTTGCTAGACAAGTTAATCAATACTCACTTCTCAAGCAAATCAGCTTGAACATTCAGGTAGCCTTCTATTTGCCACCTTGATCGAAGGATTCCTAAACTATCATCCCGTCTGAAATTATGCAATAAAGGAATAAGCCCACCACTATGTGCAGTATCATCAACATGCTTCATCTTCAGATCAAAAGAAGTCTGGTTATCTGGAAATTACATTGATATGGTCTTTTACTGAGCCAAATTCAATTTAAATTGATGAGAGAAATCAGATCAAGACAGAAGTAACTTTTTATAAACAAACAGAAGACATCACACACCAGTGGAAGAACATTAGCAACAAAAGTTCAAAAACATCCACAAGCCACAAAATTAGAAAACATATTTGAATGCATATTCACATTACAAAATTGCATTTAAAAATACCTGAAGTTAGAGCACATTGTCTAAACAAATACTTGTTTTAGCAAAAATATCCTTCAAAAATTGCTATCTGAGGCAACTTTACCTTCCAGTGTTTGGTAAAAGTGCACTAGGAAGCACTTTTGTAATATAACAAAAATACAGAATAAATGCCAATTGAAATACAGTAGAATTATATATAGATACCTAAATTGTTTCTGTATCAGAATAATTTGTAACTATAATTTAATTATTTTGATAAATTGATATTTATATATAAGTAGCATTTTTATTGAAATTATTATTTACAGTCAATTTTAAATCTATCAAATGCATCATTAAAAAAAGCAAATAATTGGAAATAATAACTTCTTACAATTGAGAAAAATAATGCAATATTATTTAGTGCAAGGAATGATTGCTAAATAATAATCTTATGAAAATTAAAAGTATTAAAAATAATTTTAAAAAATGTTACAAGGCAGTCAAACATTAGATAACTTGATATAGAATTTATGAAATGAATAGACCATTTTAAAATAACTTAACAAGAGAAATTGTTAAAATAATAATACATAACGAAATTAATTAATTACCAAAGAAAAACTAATATAGTGTCATACTATCATATAGTTAGAAAATATTGTCACAAGATTATACATAAAGTTATAAAAACTCTAACATTGTCATTAACAAGAGCAAGGATAAGCCCTAATCTCTAGTTTTGAACATCAACATTAGCTGAATCTTTAGGTAATATTCAGCACAATCTTCTCTCTTGTTAATTCTACTTGCATTGTGCTAATTAATGAATGGAGTAACTGAATGCTCTAATAATGAAGAGAAACTTTAAAATTTATAGATTTTAAGTAGAACTAAAATTGAATAGGTAGATGTATTTTGACCAAGGTTCCGAAATCTTGTCGACCATACTGAGTGCCTGGTTGATGGGTGTGCTAAGTGAGCAAAAGAGGAGGAAAAAGAAAATTTAGAAAGGCGTCATCATTGTCATGAACCACAATCAACACTAATCATCATTGAAGGCGAGTGGAACCAATCAACGTTGTCATGAACCACGGTGAAACCCTCGATGTCATCACCAACTATAGTGAAATCTTCAGTGTCATTGCGGACCATAGCGAAGTCCTCAGTGTCGTTGCAATGAGAGAAACCCTTGGCATTGTCACACTCGAGTGAAGCCCTCATTGTCTCAAGACCTCAAAGCCCTCAATGTCGTTGCTAGTCCATTTCAAAGCCAAAGTGTCTTCTTTGAATGATTGGAATGAAGAGTGGTTTATAGTCTCTAGACCCCTATATGCACCTTAGACTAAAAGAAAACAAATTTAAGTCATATTTTGTGGGCCGAGTAGTTGGACAGTAAGTAAATAACATGTACCCCAAAAAATGAGAAAAGATGAGAACGCTAAAATGAATGTGTGGGATGACTAGAAAAAAATACAAAACAAAATTATTATCCAAGAATAACTAGAAATAGCTCCAAAAAGCTGACAAATGAGAGAAAATAAGTCAAGATGGCCCCGATATGTTTAAAATGACCAATAGATTTTGTAGTTAGTCCCGTCAACTAAAATGAGAAAGTTACAATTTTGTTTAAAGTTTAAACTACAAAAATAATATCCTCCCAGGTGCACATACCAAAATGCACACTAAAAAATACCATAAAGGTGAAATGGAAATCAAAATGTGGCTATGCAGATGAAAATTACTCTTGAATCAACCACCTTGTTAAAATTAAGTACTGCAAAATGTATGAAAACATCATATTGCTATATCACAGACCTTCAGGAAAACTAGAAAGTAACTTTGCCCTAACATTTAGCAAATTTTCTGAAGCTTGTGCAGTGTTTTCTAGACTATATTCATCGAGCTCAGCAGTCTCACAATCAAGTTCTGGATACTCTTGCAGTTCATGGTTTTCTGATTCATCAAAATCGTTCTCTTCAGCCAATTCATCAATAGAACCATTTGAGTTACAGTATGCTGCTAAATTTGTCCAAAGATGGCAAACTCCCTAATAAACATATAACAGAAGAACAATATGTGAACATTAATTATATAACTGGTTAGGCGTTACAATCATTCCTGTGATATAAATGAAGTATATAAACTTTGACAAACAAAGAACTTCAGAGACACAAGTTGAAAAATGACAAGCAAAACTCTGGGATTGTAAAAAAGGAAAGAAAAAAAAACTGATCAATTTGTTAGCCATTTTCAGCCCACATCATCCAGTAATTATTTAGTGACTCTCACTATGACATTTTTGGCCTTGAAACTTGATAGCAACCATACTTATTCAATGCAATTGACCTTATTACCCAATATTCTTAATATAGAAGTCTATTTAACTCTATTTTCCTTATTGTTTCTCAATATTGTATGTACCTGTTTAGCATGTCCAAACACTCATTTTGGCACACAATGTGAAGAATCAATATTGGTTGTTAGGATCTGTGGTGTAGCTAACGGGCAGTGAATAGTGAGAAACTAGACACATCAAAATCAAATTTGTCACCTCAGCGCCTGTTGAACCACTATTAAACATGCAATTTGTGATCTCAACGCCGAGCCATTACTAAACATGCAATTTTCTATCAAGTTACATCTGCTTAATTAAGAAACACATGATATCATAAGATGACCTAATTTAAACTTTTTGTCACCCTAGTCAAAAAAATCTGATTGGACTCGACCACTTGATGCAGATTGCGATACCTTTACGATATTTTAGTTACCAAATAGACATGCCAATGGTGAGGTTCATTGTGCGAACATGTGGCACACTGCTGCAAGTGTATACAGGACTCCGAGGGAGTGAGGAAATTTCTCCATGAGTCACTCGTTTATTGTGTAACAGTATACACTTGAACTCAACATGGGTCGTGGATATTGTTAGAATATTGTAAATATGGTTAGGGATAATCCCTAAATATGTCTAGGGATAATTATTTCCTTATTTATCTC